>MZZL01000408.1:0-83822 GCA_002749535.1 Apophysomyces variabilis | reverse complement strand
CCCAAAAAAAAAAAAAAAAAAAAAGGCTCTAATAGCAGGCAGGCAAGGGTGTGTGTAAGCCACAAGCATTCGTGTGTTTATAGCTGACAACAGCCTGTTCTCTTTGTACGGTTATCTAGTCATCAAACTATTTTTTCAAATTGTTTGTGTGCCTAATTGATGTTTTGCAGGACATTCAATAATTCGCAAACCATGATGCGAATCAAACCGATCTGCTGCTGCATGACAATTAATTTGTACTCCGATGGTAGAGCAATTTTACGGAGGTGCATATCCACGATTCGTTGGCGACAATAAAGTGTTACCTCATGATTACCGAATGCTAACAAAGAATATTCCATGATAAACGACGTATGCCTTAAAGTTTAGCCAATCATAACCTTATAATGAAGCCTGTCAATGGGATTGTGTGCCATCCCAACAGCTCCGATTCTTCATGTCATGGCCCGGGAAGGGCGTATAAACTCCGTCTGTCCAAAGCTACTCTCAATAATGCAAACTACAAGTTGTGTGTATAGAAACAATATTATGTTTTTCGATGGTACCAAAAAACATAAAGACATTATCATACAACGCTCAGCCATTTATGTAACCTCTTGTCAAAAATTCAGACTATAATCCTGCTAGCACAGCGCAGATCTTAGTTCTCTTTATTCTTCTCTTTGCCTTTCTCTCTCTTCAACGTCCTATAGTTAGATAGTTAATTGCATGAAACATAAACTGCTCTTTCCCAGCTCACAGTGTCATCAATGACAGGATAATTACCGCCTGCTTGTGCCATCAAGTCTGAAAAGTCCATTCCACCCAGCATGTCCTTCTTAGTGTCATCATCATCGTCTTTATCCACCCACTTAGAAAAGTCCACTTTCAAATAGGTTGGCTTCGGACCCTTCTGCAAATGTTCCCAAAAGCCTTCCTCTGCTTTGTAGACATTAATGGTCAAGTTACGACCAGTCAAAATCTTTTCAACGTTCTACTCCATGTCAGCTTCTGAAAGAAATGGCAAAACAAGCTCTACCTCTTCTTTAACTGGCTTAATAAATTCAAACTCGGCTTCATACAGTTGCTGATCTTTGTCTTTTCCTTTGAAATGAAATCTGTCCGATTTTATTTCCACTTGCGGGTCCTACGCCATTGCATAAACATGCCAAAATGGAGTCATTGACACATACCGTCAAGTCTGGAACTTCCACCGTTATAATAAGGTGGTCTTTTCGTTCGGCCCAGAGTATGCTTGGATGGTGTGCCATTGCGTCGATGGGGAAAAGTGCAAGAAACAGGAATTCGGAAGGCCAGGTTGCGGCACTTGAAATTTCAGCGCATGAATCATTCCATATAACGCATGTTTGGGTCCTTTGAAAACGATAACTTTAAGCTCTATCAATAAATTACATGGTCGAACATTGAAAAAAGCAGCAAAATGAATAGCAGTCTAATGGATGAGGAAGTTTGAAAATGCAAATGTCTAATCACTATCAGTATCCGGTTCTTTCTCGCCACCCTCAACTAGCCATTTCAGATGACGGGCACGACGACGTGCTTCTTGCTCCTTGATCTCATTGCGTGTCTTCTTTTTCTTCTTTCCAATCTTGGCTTTAACTTTTTCATCGTCTACTTGTTTCTCGTCCTCAACAGCAGATTTTCCTTCTTTCTTCAAATGTCCAGCTTCCAGTTTCCAAGTTTCCGGACATAAAGCGGACACAAACTCTTGCGAGTGAGAAATCATGACCACAGCACCATCCCAGTTCTTGATGGCCGTAGCTAAACCACCTAGCGCTTCACGATCCAAGAAATTGGTAGGCTCATCCAGAACGAGCATATGAGAATTATTCCACATGGCTGCAGCAATCACAACCTTAACCTTCTGTCCACCGCTTAGCTGACCAATCTTGCTATACTGGGCAATATCAGCATCCAAACCGATGTCTAATATAACTAATAAGCGCTATGGTTACAGTTAGTTCAGCTTATTACCGGCAAAATGCTGACGGATGGAGGGTACATTTAGTTCTCGGTAAAGAAGACCTTCACGAGATGCTTCCTTATCATCAAACTGTTGAACAAGCTTTTGGAAGCCAAGCTCAAGCAACTTTTCACGCGAGACCCAAGTATTATGCTTATGGAGCTTATTTCTCCATTTGATTTCATACTGAAACGTCTTCTTCAACTTGGCGCGACCTAGCAGGCACTGTGGAAAGAAATGTAAGCATCCTGCGTCGTATTATCATTGCGCTTGCTTACTTCGATCTGGCGTTTTTCTCCATTAACCTCAAAGAATCTGTCCATACGAGTGGCTTCATCCTCCGTCCACTGACGCGTTTCTTTCTCCAAGACTTCCTTATCTTCACCAGAAGAATAACGCCACTGCAAGTAATCCATAGGAGTACTGTCAAGATGCTGTTCCAAATGATGGAAAGCATGCTGGGCGATGTAACCGATTCGGAGTGCAGGGTGACGCCAAACCGTGCCGGTCTGAGGAGTAGTTTCGCCAGTAAGCAGTTTAATCATTGTTGTTTTACCAGCGCCATTGTGTCCGATAACCGCAACGCGAGAAGATAAGGAGAGGGAAACGCTAGCGTTGTACAGGGACGGCTTCGAAGCTCCCGGATAGGTATATGTACAATCGGTCATCTTTAGGATGGCTTTGGTGTTGCTTCTCACACCCTGCAAAATTGAAGGTTTAGGGAAGGAAAACTTGACAGTCGAGGCTTCCAAGTTATAATACGTTCGGGCAGCTGGGTAAAGCTCTACAAACCTGAATTTTGTTTAAATATGTTTCTTACCAACTTGATCACTTACTTAGAGAGGTTTCCCTTGTAGAGGCGCAATTTCTTCTTGTCGTAATGAAGAATATACGTACAGACATTATCCAAAAATCCTGAGTCGTGAGATACGATGAGACAAGTGACATTCGTCTGTTTGATAAGGTAGTTTTCCAGCCATTGGATGTTTTCGGCATCCAAATGGTTAGTAGGTTCGTCCAGCAGCAGGATATCAGCCTTAGAGATAATTGCACGAGCCAATTCTAGCTTCATCTTCCATCCACCAGATAGCTGGCTTACAGAAAGCTGTAACCGAGCGTCGTCGAAGCCCACTGACCGTAAACTATCCGCAATTTCGGACCGTTCGACATTTTGAAGGTGCTTGTCTGCAGCAATATAGTCCAAAACGCAAAGCGAAGTATCAGCTCCCTGAACAGCATAGTCTACGAATGCCGTTCGCACTTCGTCTTGAGAAGGGAATCCTTCCACCTTTCCTTGGTGAATAGAACGGAGTAAAGTAGATTTTCCTGCACCATTAGCGCCACAAAGACCATAACGCTGACCGCGATGGAGCTTCAATTTAGTGTGATTCAGCAATAGACGGGTACCATAAGCCAAGGAAAAGTCGTCGACTTTGCAGAGTTCTTCTCCCTCCTGTTCATCCAAGGCAGATTCATCCATATCGCCATTTCGTTCAAGGTAAAGGTCTTTGAAATGCTTGTGTATAGCGTCAGAAACGATAGTAACATCCGAACTGACAAGAAAGGCAGATAAATACTCGGAAAGAATCTTGCTCCACGTATCCTTAGCAAACATCTCCTGGCGTACCCAATCCGAGATGATAATACCCATAAAACTCAACACAGGATTGAAAAAGGAGTCCAGAAAACCTTGTACTTTTGTAGCCTGTTTTCTGCACACAGCTGTTGCCTCTTCAATAGACACAGTGGTTCCATTAGCGGAATCTTGTTTGTCGGTATGACCACCTGCATCTGTCAAGGTTTGTCTTGCATGAGCAGCAATCTCGCGAATTTCAGGGAAAGCTGCCGATTCTGCTTGATGATCAATACCAGGATAAAGCTGTGGTAAGAATTGCGCTGCAGTACGGGGATCACGCACAAGTTTACAAAGATTATCTGTGATAATAATCGTTTGTCGGATTAGTAAAGTTGATCGTTCGTTGATAGCACGTTTCAGAAGCGGGACCATAATGGCAAGAGTAGGGCCGTTTACTTCTGCAACAAAAGTTGTTGCAGCCAATTTCTCGATAGTACTGGGTACCCGTGTCGGATCACCCATGCAAAGCACTAAATCTTTCAGATGCCGTTCGATATCCGGATTTCCACCAACAGCGCAAACAGCCATCATCGTCTTCTCAGCCTCAGTAGCCACTTCGTTCTTCGTATCGGCCAGGCAGTTAGATACTGCGGGAATTATTTGTGGTAATTCTTCGCCTATTTGTTCAGGTGCAATCTCGGTATATCTTCTCAACAGCTTCAACGCGCCAACCTTGGTCTGCCACTTCTTAGAAGGCACCTTATTTCCTTCAGGATTGTAACCCATGGCTTCAAAAAGCACAGGTAAGATAGCTTTTGCTGCTTCTGGCAGAGCAAGTGATAGCAAGTTTTCGGCAGCCATTTGAGCTGCTTCTTGGACAACTGCGCCCTTATCTGAGTACAAATCAAGCCATAAGCCGAGATAAGAGAGCAGCATGGGTTCTACTTGTCGGCCGAGTACGTCAACCAGGGCATTAAATCCAATCAATCCTCCTTCTCTCTCCAGTCCAGATTTTTTGTTGCGAGCGGCATCTTCGAGCGTCTTCAGGACATTATGATGCTTTAAAGTAATGATCCCTCCGGTTTTGATCGTATTTGCAAGCTCATGAGCAGCGCTGTCAACATCCTCACTTGTCGGCGCGGTCTTGATCTGATTGAAGAGAGACGAAATCGTCTTAGCAGTGTCGTTTTCTACTGCGGGAGCCATAAGCTTTTTCGATCAAAAGAGGGACGCTGCTGACAAAAGAAGAAATTTTAGTTTTTTCAACCGAGTCAACTCAATCTATTTTCTGATTGGTTGAGCGGACTGGTTCCTGTCAAATTAAGCCCGCCATCCAAGCTGGGTGATAGTTGCACCAATTGGAAGTGAATCCCAATTATGCTCGAAGGCTGCCGTCGGATCGTGCCTATGGTGACTGTAAAGCATGAATGGGTAGCTCGAACGTTCGTACTGTCCCTCTTAGCAGTTACTACCATTGTATGTTATGGCATACTTGATTCTTTCTATAGCTATCCACGAGATGTCCCCGGGTGTCAAATGTCATATTCGCGTCCCTCATTCGTGGAAGTCGAGCCAGGACCGTCGTCTCGTTTGGAAAATAAATACAAGCTATATTCATATCGCGAGATATACTTCCAAAACCCCCGTCAGGTAAAAAAGTGCTTGATAGAACATGGGCTCAATGCTGGACATTAGTTTCACGGCGTTCCTGCGTTATTCATTCCAGGTCATGCAGGGAGTTACAAGCAAGCACGTTCGATAGCTGCCGAAAGTACTTATTACTATCACGAGCACTATGCCAAAAATACGCATGGAAGCAAGCGCGACATCGACTTTTTTACTGGTATAGTATATCATGATTTACCTCAGCGGAAAATTGGATAATCTGTGGATCTAGTTCATTTAAACGAAGAATTCTCGGGTTTGAGTGGGCGCTTAATAGAGGATCAGGCAGAATATCTGAATGACGCCATACAACGCATTCTAAAGCTGTACGATGGACCGAGATCAGTCATTCTCATTGGTCACTCGATGGGAGGAATTGTGGCACGTACAATGTTCATGCTACCAAATTACGTACCTGGAAGCGTTAATACTGTCCTAACGCTTGCTACGCCGCATGCGTTGCCGCCTGCTATGTTGGATTCAAAGCTAGATAAACTATACAAGAGATTGGAGCGATATTGGAGAGAAAGCTATAAATCTGGTCATCTTCAAGACGTGACATTGGTTTCATTTGCGGGCGGTACACTTGATCAAACTGTCAACTCAGATGCAGCAAGTTTAGAAGGAGCTATTCCTTCGTCAAACAGCATGACTGTTTTCTCTGCATCAATACCCCATGTATGGACAAGTTGCGATCATCGAGCTATATTGTGGTGCAATCAGTTGGTGAAGATTGTCGCGGCAGCTTTAATAGATGTTATCGACTATAGGGTGCCATCACAGACGATATCAGCGTCGGATAGGATGCATGTTTTCAAAGAGAGATTTCTGCCTTCCTTTTCTCCACAAAGCAGAGGTAGTTAATTATTAATTTAAGCTGGCTTATGATTAACACTTTATAGATCCTACGAGCGTAAACGTACGAAATATGGAAATACAAGTGGAAAGCGAACCAAAGATCGATTTACAACTTCAGTATTTAACGGAGCGGCGCGTTGTGCTGATACCCATTGTAAAGGATGATCATAAAAGCTTCGGGGTACTGACTGACCAAGTTCTCGGTAACGGTAACCGACTGTCTCTTGTACGTTGCCAAGGAGAATTAGATCACTTATCATGCATGCATGCTCCCTATGTCATCATGGCTTTGCCTGCCTCAAAATCCGGGCAAGCACTATCTTTTGTACAAGTCAATCGCAAAGAGCTAGAGAGGTTTGATTATGTGGGTTTTGCAGTCAACAGTGAACGTGCTGTTGTAGGCTTCATCCGAGCAGAGTTCTACAACGACACTACTGTTGTAGTAGCTTCTTCAATAAGTGGTCCGTGCGCAATCTCTGAGAATCTCTTCGTGTAACTGACCGAACGATTGTAGAGATTGCCCTTCAAGGGTTGACTTTTAATTTGCACTCTTCGCTGTCGACCACTTTCTCGATACCGGCTATCAACAATCCGTTGCTTGCATATCGGCTATTAGTAACACGCGAATGCAATCGGACCCATCCTAGCTATTTTCCGACCATCGTCCGTCAGTTGGTCTCAGATCACGGAGAAAGCAAGTTTCACGTCAAGTTATTCAAGGATATGCCAATCTCCATCCATTTTCACGGTTTGCCATTCAGTAGCAAAGGTAGCCTCAGTCTTCAATTTTGGATGGATCCGTCTAGTTGTCCTGAGCCAATGGTCGTCCGGTTAACTCTCGACATATACAATAGCATGGGCCAGATCGCTCTTCGTTATGGATCCATGATTACGAACTATCTCTTCGTGGTTGTCGCATCGGTTTTGACTCTACAGATAGAATGCTATATCCAAAACGGAGGAGGTATGAAATTAATTATTAGACAAATGACTAATATAACGAAAGGCTTCTTATCTTTCGAGCAGGCTCTTCTAACGTTTGTGAGAAGAAATATTGTGAAATGCACTGGATTACTTTTGCTTTGCAGCGTCGGTCAGCCCTGGATATCTTCAAAACTACTGTTGGGAAACCAAGGTCCCTTTTTCTGGTGGCTTCCAGCATTTTTCTTTCTGTTTGCAGTTGGTTTAGCAGCGTTGCCATGGATGCTGGTAAACATCTTCCTTGCCGTGTTGCGATTTCCTATCAGGCTGGTCAAGTTGCCACAAATAAGTACTAGAACTGTAATCGGTGTTATAGCTGCCATCTGTCCCTTGGTACCTGCCTCATTGATGTTTTGTGTTGCGTATTTGGCTTTCTTATTCAAAACTGCCAAAATAGTAAGATGCGCATTGTCTAAAATCCGCAAGAATCTAACAATCAAATAGCAGGATTCAACTTCGAAAACCCAGTATAACTGCTATCACTCGGTGTTAATATTTATGACGGCGTTATCTCCATTCCACATACCAGCTGTCGTCGTGTTCGCGAGAGACTTAATGGTTGGATGGGTACAACCCGCATTGTCAATTGCGGAACTGTCAGATTATCTATCTTTAATTTTCTACGCTATGGTCTTCTGGGCGGGGAAGGAAGAATCAAGGTAGGTTAATCGAGCTAAAGAAACTGCTAATGAGCCCACTAGATACTGGTCCCTCATATACCGCCTTGTTAATATCAGTCTTTTCTACTATCTACTATTTGGTTTCCAGCAACCTTATCTGCTTAACGTGTTTAACCCATAGTCCCTAGTAGTAAAACAATGGATGAAACTAGAAAGAAATTGTCCTGCATGTTTTGTTATTCTGCATTCAAACAGGGCGGTTCTTGATTGATTTTAATTACTGCAACTTCCTTGAGATAAACAAGGAGAAACAGAAATTAATTCGCTTAATATGACAACAACATCGTTATATGTAATTCTAAATATTCGTATGCATATCCTGGCTGCTCCACGCGCTTTATTAATCATATGTTTTTTATTTTGATGCCAACAAGTTCCCTGCTGAAAGCATATTGCAAGCACCTTCAATAGCTTAGATAAACAGTAAATTCTTTGTCCTGCCTTTTCAGTATCTATGTGATAAATCATGTTAAGAAAGTTTCACTTAGAAGAAATATCTGGACAGGGATTTATCACCGCTTTCTGCATAGGTCTTGCAATCCTGTTAAATCAAAGCATCACGTCCGGTTGCAGTTTGGCATTGACAAGATACTAAATGAGAATGGTCTCGGCAGCTGAGAAAAAGCTCAAATATTGTGGTTATCCTTAACAATAGCTGTTTTTTTTCCAGCTTCTCTCTAGTGAAAATTCATACATGAGACAGACATGCACGATACAATACAACTCCATAAGGCCCATTTGGCGTTGCGACCGAGCGAATCACGAAGTCACAGGTAATTTTCACGCCAATTCCCCAAGAGCACTAAACAATTTTCCCCACTTTCACACAATTATCCCACCAATCCATGGCCGACGACGATTCCAGAAGTGAGGAAGAAAAGATCCAAGCTATGTTCCAGCAGAGTTCCGATCAATGGAACGATCAACAGGATAACATATCTCCGTAAGTCACTTACACCCTTGAATGGCAACAGTTTGTTCATACGATACACATAAGCAATGTCAACCCACAATCTACACGATCGCCGCAACAATTCCGCATGAATCCTAGTATGATGAACATGGCCATGATGAATCCTCAGCTACAGTATCAACAACGCCTACAACAGATGTTGATGCAACAACAATTTCAACGTCAACAACAGCAAATGCAAAGGCACATGAGTCCTGGGCAATCTACTATTCCGCCAGAATCACAAAAACCACCCATTGGTTATGTCTGCTTCAAATGTGGTCAGCCAGGTAACTTTGAATAAAAACCTATTGTAGATAGGCGCTTACCATTTAAACAGGACATTGGATCTATTATTGCCCAAATGTTCCCAAAGGACAGTTTGTTCCTCGTCCCGGAATGAACGGAAAGTACGTATATTCATTGAAGAAACTAAAGAAATACTTATATGTTCTAGATCTAGTGGGACGGATGCATCAGAATCGCAAACTCGTCAAAGGCCTACCGAATTGACATGCCGTTTATGCAAAAAGCTGATGGTGGATGCGGTTCTTGTGCCGTGTTGTGGCAAGTCCTTTTGTAAAGAATGTACGTATATCACTGTGAAGTCGCATCTGGCGTTGTTTTTGGTATTTTCGGGTTGTATCTGGAGGAAATGGCTTGGTCATATAGTTAGCATTGTATATATGTACATCATTGTTCAAGTGGTCTCACCTGAATGCGATCCGGTCGAGGCGCGCCGCATGTTACTTTCTGTTTCCCAAGGTGCACTTGCTCCTAATTGTTTCCTAGATAGCATTGATCTTATTAGAATCATGAGAGAAGATGAAAGAGTGTTGATTGAAAGGAAACATGGTGTAGAAAAAGAAAACAAAATGTGGCTGACCGCGACGCACACAATGACTGAGGCTGTGGAATCCCCGAGCCCATTGCGCTTTTCAACCTGCTTTATTGCCATATTTCTCTATTTCATAGACTTTCAGAATGCTTAACTTCTTTTTTGTTGGTAGGTATATGTGCGACGCTCGATAGTACCAACAGGTGCCCACTATGCTCTAAGGAGAACGTATCCTCTAGCCAAGTTATTCCCAATAGATCACTAAGGAATACTATCCAGGCATTTATCGAAGAACGTGAGAAAGAAGAGAAAGCACAGGCGGAAATGGAACAGACAACGGAAAGCGGCACCGCTTCAGAGAATGGTGAGAAACCGATGCAATCTGTCACCGAAAAAGAGGAACATGCAACGGATGTTACCAGCGCTACGGTAGAGTAAACATCCAGTTATAATGCCAAAACTCATGTTGGGTAGCATGCGCAGCAACCACAATCCGCGGCTTCACAAGGTGGCCTGCCCATTCAAGTGTTCGAATCGGAGGAGCGCACCACGCGTGGCAAGCATAAAGGTCAAGATGGAATGATGGACGTGAACATGATGTTTGGCGCCAATCCAGCCATGATGATGGGTGGGTTAGGGGGCCCTCCTGGGGATATGTATGCTGCAGGTGCGAACAACACCCCAGAAATGGCGTGGATGGGAATGATGGGAATGCCTCCACCTGGAATGAACACCATGATGAGGATGGGAATGGTTGGCCCAGAGCAATGGGGATTTGGTATGAACGAAGGTAGCGTACAAGTAATGATGTATGTAAGAAATGCTCACTTAGAAATTAGGTATGGGAGATATGCTTCCTGACATGGATATGCCACAGGGCCCTATGAGCGGTCGTGGTATGGGTAGGCCACCATTTATGATGCCAGGCGGCGGCTTTGTGCCTGAGGAGATGTGGAATACCATGAATGGGCCATTTCCAGGAATGCCTCCACAGGATATGTTTCCATTTGGTCCTGGTATGTCCTTTAACGCCAGAGGAGGATTTGCTGGTGGGCGAGGACGTGGTCGTGGCGGAAGGTACCCCAACCAAAGCATCCGACGAAGAAGTGATCAAGGTACAGAGGATCTGAGCAAGCGAGCTCCCGGAGGAAGCTCCGAGACCTCAACAGCTGAAAAACCGGCAAGTATCAAGGGTGTAGCTATGGTCAACTCAGATGAAGACATCCCAACCGGTCCACGTGCAGAACGTGAAAATTATACATCATCGCAAACTCGATACGAAGAACGCAGCAGTAGCAGTACTCGTTACCGCCGGCGTTCTCGATCAAGATCGCCAAGACGTGAAAGCCGTCGACGATCCACAAGCCGTTCTGCTTCACGATCTCCCGAACGTAGCCGTCACAGATCCACCAGTCGGACATCATCGCCAAGGGATGGAGGCGAGACCTCGCCGCATCAACGTAAAGATCGACACTCCAGCAGCTCTTCTAAGCATCGGAGCTCACGACATCATTCCTCTCGATATCGAAGCCGTGAACGTGATCGTGACCGTGAACGCGATCGTGATCATGATCGTGACCGTGAAAGAGAGCGAGAACGAGAAAGGGAACGTGAGAGAGATCGAGAGAGAGATCGAGATAGGGATAGGGATAAGTACAGGGATAGGAGCCGAGATAGAAACAGACGACGAGAACGAAGATAAACATAGGGATAGTTGAAGCATATATATCTTTGAACAAAGTAAAGTTTAACCAGGTTTGATTAAAGACTTAAAAACTCGGAACAGGCCATTCTTACTGAATGGCTTCAATCGTTATTCTGCTTAACAATATTTCCCCTTCATCCTAATTGCCACCGATAGCTGCTAAGCTCCAACCTTTTTTTTATGACGTTGTTTGGGAATATACCTTGAATAGAAATCGGTGATTGTAAGTTGGTGAAAGATGGATGCTATGTTTGGCACATTATGCTACATGCGGTAACGATGTGTCACGAGCCTAAGCTACCTTTCCAAACACCTTTGGTGCATCAGTCCGAAAATTTTTATTAACTTTTTGCGCCACATAAGAGCTATTCTAAGTTGGTAAACCTATATGCTATATAGCTAGTATAAAATCTACTTGTATAACTTAAATTTCGGTGTTCAAATTGTAATTTCGCTGGCTTTCCAAAGAGCCAAGTCGGCATATCATACAGAATGGTAATCAGCGTGAACTACTTCGGACACAGGTTTCCTGGAGTTGCGCATAGTTTGTGCGATATAAAGGAAAGAGAAGATCAAATGAATCAGGAACATAGACCCTGATACGTCCTTAAGAGTATCTGCTTGCCAGGCCGGCTCCCGAATGTTTCCAAGCTTAACAAATGTTTACACTATTTCTTAGCTTTATAGACGTATCATAGCATAACAGCAGCTGCAGTAAGGTTGTACCATTCTTTCTACTCGTAGCCTATACTGTATATAAAAGGAATCGTTAACCGGGGGTGGCAAAACGTACACATTTGCGACCATGTTTATTGTGCAATAATGAAATGAACAGCGATGGAGGCACCAACTGATTCTTTCGGAATCTGCAATTTTAGCTTTTTCATGGTTAATCCATCTTCTACCTAACCAAATATTCTGGCAAAATGGTAATCGAGCACGTGGAACCTCTTCTGCTACATCAGTTTGTGTTAATATGTAGACGAGGCATTATAAAACATCGCATGCACTTGAGCAAAAGCATTCAGTTGGTAAAGTTGCTTGCTATTATCACTGTAAAGAGACAGAGAGTTTACACATTATTATCCATGCTTAAATGTGGAAAAGAGAGCGCCTTCCCTTGTTAGTCCATTTCCATGTCAGGAAGGGCCACGTTTCTTCAACGATTGGACAATTCACCTCACGCAGTCGACTGAGATACTTCAAGCTGCGTGGTTTTTTAATCCAATTAGAAAACTGTACTGTAGAACGACCCCATGTGCACCCTGGAAAAAGGTACAATTATCGCTGGTTGGCACGAGTTTCTTTGCTACTACCACTTTAAGATAAGTAGGGTAATGGGTCCACTCTTAGTAACAAGCAATAGACTTTAAAGGTATGTATTTCCTTGTCTAATACAGCTATTTAAAGTATTCGTAACTTACTATAAGCCATATTTATGCAACAGTATCGTAATTCCCAAGATCACAAACATCGTGTGATGCAAGCAAAAGAAAGCGAAAAATAAGTTAAGTTGCCTAACAAAAAGTGCTTTTTCGTGTTGTGCAACCTTTGTCGTCAATCATCCACGTATTGTAACTGGTTGTGTGACAAAGGCAATCAATCATATTGACGATTCGTATCATGTTGGTATGCCAAAGACCAACGTGTCCATCCGTATATGCTTACACTATGATCACAGATACACTCACTGGTTGCAAACGCTGGATATTTTTCACATGGAGGGATCAATCTGTACACGTAGCACATGGAGAAGGAAAAGATTCCAAAGCCGTGCAAGCCCGTAAAATGGATCTAATTTTTTTTTTGCGGACGCTTCTATAAAAGTAGCAGTTTGTTTGCGAACCTGGTACAGGCTGTACGTCATTAGCACCATGCTTATGAAGCTCTGGAACATAGCAGTTGTTATAACGCTATGTGTAGCGGCCGTATCTGCTGCGCCGGTTGCAACAAAAGGATCCAAGGACTTTTCAAAAAAGCTTGTCAAAGGAAAGCACTTTGACCGTATTGTGGTTGTAGTCTTTGAGAATCAAAACTATGAAGATGCTGCTAAGGATCCATACTTTTCGACTTTAGCCGAAAGACATAATGGTAAATATGCCAAAGGTCATTTGCTTGATATAAATAATGTCCTTTAGGTCTAGCACTTACAAACTATCAGGCGCTTGCTCACCCGTCTCAACCAAACTATGTAGGTGGCGCTTGCATTTAACCTTTAAATCTCACTGTGGACAAAGATTGGTATGGTCAGTGGTTCTCATAAAGGAACTATTTTGGATTTCGACTCGAACATCGACCGTAAGTCAGTTGTGGATCAATTGGAGTCCAAAGGCATATCCTGGAAAGCATACCAAGAGGGTTATCAAGGTATGTGGTTAATCCGACTTCAAGAGGATGCTTATTATAAGCATTAGGCGACTGCAGCAAAGTGACATCAAATGGACAATATCGACGCAAACACAATCCTTTTATATCGTTTACCAACATTGCAAATAACGCAACCCGCTGTGCTAACATTGTGCCTGCTACTGAATTGGATAAAGACATCGAAAGCAACGCATTACCTCAGTACGTCTACTACACACCGGATGTAAGTACAGACATTAGGATCGTGCGAAAAATATTAAGTTAACCATCGTGTTACATATCAGATGCAAAACGATGGCCATGGTATAACCAGCAAAGTTACGTTACACATGTTTTACCTTTATTCGTAGACACTTCGCTCAAGTATTCATCTGATTGGCTTAAATCGTGGCTGGAACCACGCATGAAGAACCCTGCATTTAGTGACAATACGTTAATTGTATTGACTTGGGATGAACAAAAGGACTATGTTGACGTCCACAATCATGTTCTCACTGTTTTACTGGGTCCCGCTGTACAAAGATCTGCTAAAACAGATGGCGTTCGATACGATCATTACTCAATTTTGAAAACTGTCCAGAATAACGTATGTGTAACAAGGTTTCTGCTATTGTGCATTTTGGTGAAACTTTATATTTCTGCTGTAGTGGGATTTAGGTAACCTTGGTGAGAATGATGTGAGTGCGACACCTTTTATCCTTAAGGATCAAGCAGGTATGCTGTTAACCTGCTGCGATCTATGATGTATCTAACACTGCAAGTTAGAAAACGGGGCATCGGAAAAAATCAAGAACGTGGTATTGCTTATCATGGAAAACCGCAGCTTTGATCGCATGATGGGATGGTTCAAATATTCCAAGGAGATCAACGGCCTTTCTGGCAAAGAATTTAACTTTGCCAGCCCTAATAAAACCTCTGAAAAGATTTTCGCCACCAATCAAGGAAAGCTCAAGGACCCTCTTGATCCAGCTCATGATTATCACGACGTTACTTGGCAGATCACTGGAGATCCCAACATGGCATCCAATGCTGACTTCAAAGAGGCTCCTATGAGTGGATTCGTGTCGAACTTTGCTCATACTTTTAAGCAGACAGCAAACGATCCTGCAGCACTCCACCAAGCGATGGATGGCTTTGACCCGTCTGCTATCCCAATTACATACGAATTGGCAGCTAATTATACAATCATTGACCGCTGGTTTTCTTCATTTCCTGGTTCGACAATGCCGAACCGCATGTATGCTCATTCTGGCACCTCTCACGGTGAACCTCATACGAATGGCTGGAAGTATATCCCCGGGTACCCACAACGCACAATTTACAATAACTTGGATGGTAAGAAGAGGCGCATCTCTTTTGTATAGCTTTTAATACATATATTTGCAGACGCTGGAATCCGATGGCATAACTACTTCCAGGAGATTCCAAGTCTTTTGGTTTTCGACAAGCTACGACATTCAGTTGGCAGATACCATCGGTGGGGCACATTCAAGAAGCATGCTGCTGAGGGAAAGCTACCACCCGTGTCGTTTATTGACCCTGCGTACTTTGCCATTGCCAAGTGTATCCCAGAAACTGACAATCATCCCCCAGCAGATGTCGCTGAAGGTGAAAAGCTACTGAAAGAAGTTTACGAAACATTGCGAGCTTCACCACAATGGAATCAAACGTTATTTATTGTCACTTATGATGAGGTAGGTCATTTAGCTTTTAAAGACGGAATGTTAATCACGGAAGCAGCATGGAGGCTATTACGACCACGTACCAACCCCTCTCAAAGGTATATACTTAGGTTACTTGACAAAACTAACGGGGAACTATAGCACCTAATCCTGATGGCCTCAACGTCTCCGATTTTGACTTTAACCGACTGGTGAGCAACAGACCATAAAAGACTTGAAGCTAAACGAACGTATACTCTAGGGTGTTCGTGTTCCCACCATTTTGATCTCTCCTTGGGTTGAAAAAGGTGGTGTAATCCATGGTGCAGATGGTCCTTACGAAGACTCTGAGTATGAGCATTCTTCTATTCCAGCAACAATGAAAAAGGTTAGCATTACCGAGTGACCTTGTATGTTTTGCTTACGAAACCTTAGCTCTTTAATCTTCCCAACTTTCTCACTAAACGTGATGCTTGGGCGGGTACATTTGAAAAAGCTATTTCTCTAGACAAGCCGAGAACTGATTGTCCTGAAACTCTTTCTCCCCCACCACCACCTGCGCCGGGACAAGTCCCAACCAATTTCCTGGGTAAGTGTCCTTTTTCCGTCTTAGTCATCTATGTTTGCTTACCGTTACAATGCAGAAAAAGCAATTTGCGACGCTTTAAAAAAGATTCTCCAAGGAGTATAGTGTAAAGCTGCAATAAGTTATAGTATAAAACAATAGATAATACAAACCGGATATTACTACTGATTGCGTGAAGACGATGTCTATTTATGGATGAAGAGTTTCCCGAGAGGGAGGCAAACAAAAGCGTTGCTCATAATGTTGGCCATAGCGCTTCTTTGTTAATTTCGCTTTTTTCCACTTGCTGACCTCAAACTTTGAAGATGCTCTTTGGAACGAAAGAGACATAGTATTCAGTGTTTTCGATTTTATAAAACTTGTCAATATTCAATCTTCGCTATTTAAAGAGATAGAAGCTTTTCAACTAGGAAAAGGAATCTATGTCAACACGTTTGCCTGGTCGTTTTCCGTTATCCGCAAGCATCACACAGCTCGTTGGACACCGAGATTCCTAAATCATCTAATTGCAGTCCGTTGTTTCTTCCTGTTCTCTGCACATTTACATTCTTATCTATTTTATTCCTACTTCCAAAGCAATGCCGTTTCTTTGTAATCTCTATTCCGATTTAGCAACATTTCTATCTGAAGTTTTCATTTTTTTTTGTGTCGCTGCTTCCAATACAGAAATACTTTCTCTTTGAAAGAAAGAGAATGAATATTGTCTGACAAAGACAGCGTTTACTCTTGTCAAATCGAGATTTCGCTATAAATGCACCTTTTCTTTAACATATGAGTAGGACGCATTTTACTTTGATGCGTCATAACAATCCTCAAGCTTTGCGAGTGAACCGATGCCGCTAGTACTAATGGAATTCCGACTTAACAATTGCATATTGTCTGCTGTCAAGAATATAGGAAAAGCCCTCCGGAAAATCAGCAATGGAAACCCCATATATAGAAACGGAATTCGGTAGGAAAAGGACGAAGAAACAACACAGCACGTTTTACAAGCACGTCCTAACTCAACTGTTTTTCCCGGATGGTTTGATTGCAGACAGTCACCAACATCGCACAACGACTAATTTTGCAAGCAATGCCGAATGAATGTATTAGACAAAAAAAGGCATGATAAACATACATAAAGTATGGCAAATCCCTTTAACGGTAACGGGGAAGAGAGAGGGTGTTGCGTCTCTTCCAACTGGCGTGGCGACCAGAGCCTTTGGTCTTGGTGAAACGATGACCCTTGCCCTTGCCACGGGACTTCTTGCCAATGGCGGTAAGACCGCGAGCCTCGCGACGCTTGTGAACGGCGTTACAGATCCAGTTGATGCGGGGATCGCGACGGATGGCCTTGTGCGAGGGATCAACAAGGATAACTTCGTAGTACTTGTAGGTGGCATCCTGGTTGACCCAGTACGAGTTCAGCACGCGAAGATTGGCGCACTTACGGCCAACACGTTCTTCGGCTGTGGAACGAAGCGAGCGCTGATACTTAAGTTGGTTCACACCCTCGTTAACAGGCTTGCCGTAGGTTGCACCCTTGTGGACGGGTCTCTTGCGACCACCACGGCGAACACGAATACGGTAGATAACGTAGCCCTGCTTGGCCTTGTATCCCAAACGACGAGCCTTATCGGGGCGGGAGGGGCGAGACGCACGATGGATCACGTTCAGTTGTCTGTATTCCCAGCATCGGACACGAAGCAAGAAGCGCAAGACATCGGACTGCTTCTTCTTTTGGAGCTCCTGAAGATATTTGTAGGCTAACAAAGAAAGGTCGCTTAATATACATTTTGCCAAGCGATCCATTCACTTACCACCCATGACAAACTAGAACCTGGCGACGAAAAGGGGAAAATGGTCAGTTACAGGTAATGACGAAATTGCTGTGTCCCATTCACATTGCTCGCCATGCTATCATCGTCCCAAAAAAATCTCTAGGTCACCCATATATCCATCCATCCATCTCTCTCCTAGCGTACTGGCTCTACTCTATTTAACACTCTCTACTGCCTCTTTCACTCTACCTGCGAGGTAAAAGAGGGTTCCATCATTTAGCGGGGTTCCATCCTTTACATTGTTCGACCCGTAGTTGGCTGGCTTTGAACATGCTAGTCTCCGACAAATCTGCTTTCTCCAAAAGCAACCACCAAGTATTGCTTTATTGCGCTCAATCAACACGATTGTATTAGGATTTCCATCATTGCAGAAAATAACTGATCTTAATAACCTCGTTCCATGACTTGAAATATCAATGAACTGTTGTAGCCTTGTTGCCACTTAAAATAATGCGTAGTCACGTTGATACATATCCGAAACACTTGGCGTCGGCTTTTGCCTTCGAGCATGTCTTCCTTTGAGTGACTCATTTAGATATGAATGAAGACGATAGACTGTCCACCCTGACAACCTTCCAGTTTGAAGCACCGCATAACGATGATGAAAGTGAGGGAATGCTGTCCAAGCTTTTTGTCAAGGTTCGATCGGCAGTTTCCGGTCCTGTGCCGGAAGATGACTTTATCCCTACTTGTGATTCTGGGGCATCTTTCTTTTCTGTACCAAAATCAGACAGTGGATCAATATCGTTGTCTTCTCAAGTAGAAGATTCCGGTGCTCTGACAATGTCAGAAAACCGGGATGTGGGACAAGAGCCAGCTGCCTCCTCGTCCAGCTCCAAACTACAGCGCCAAATTTATGTAACCACCCCTACTCCTCCAGTTTCCTCGAAAGATAATATGGCTGTCACCTTCCAGATGCCATCATCAGAGTACGATATCCCTCGTTCTGCGAATGATCAAGATTCGTCATCAACAATACCGCTTGGATCCGTCAGCAGGTACTCACAAGATGAAGGTTACACTGCGACCAATGCATCAGAGTTTACGCCAGTTAGGAAGATATCTTCTAGAGACAGTGATTCGCAGTCTGTCATCACAACGTTTTCAATATCCACATCCAATTCTTTGAGCAAAATACTTGCTCGCCTTCGTGGTCATAAAATCGATAAGCAATATTGGATGCCGGACGAGCAATGCAAAGAATGCTACAAGTGTCGCAAATCCTTTACCTTATTACGACGTCGGCATCACTGTCGAGCATGTGGTAAGTAGAAAACATATTATCTTCGACTGTAGTTGACCAATTTTCGTATATAGGGCAAATATTCTGTTCAAAATGCGCATCTCACATCATTCCTGGTAAACTCTTCAAGCAAAAAGGGCAAGTGCGCGTATGCAACTTTTGTTTTTCAGAGTTGCACATTGGTGATACCTTGTACACCTCGGGTAAAGATCCTCCGATGCCGAAGGCCACTGTACAGCAGGAAACTAGTCAATACCTTGAGGTTATCCCATCACAACAACCGCCGCTTGCTGCACCAAAAATGCAAATCCCGACAACTGCATTCAAAAAGACGAACGCCACTTATGGAGGTGATAGTGCTACCACGTTTGCCCTTGAAATACCGACACACTCGGACGCATATCGAACGAAGCGTCGATCGGACATGCATCAACCTGGTATCTCGCGTAGCGTAACAGATACACCATGTGGAGACGGACAGATGCTTGGATCTAAACCTATTCGAGACATTGGCACGTCATTGTTTAAACAGCATTCTCTATTCAATATGTCATCTTCTGCGCCTTTGGAAGACATAAATTATCCATCCGGAGGGCCTTCCAGTGCAAGTGGGAATTCGGCCTTACCTAATCGTATTTATGTGGACCGAGGAGGAGGCACAATAGTGGCAGAAAGTGAATTAAGTCCATTCAGTCCGCACGACGAAGTGGATGGAAATGTCTATGGTTTTAGAAGCCGGTCGAATTCTGTACAGAGATTAACTTCAACACGGTCCGCCAACCTCCATAACAGGCCAAGCTTGTCAAGTCCTAAGCTATCTCGAGATTCGGCTGGAAGCGATGATGAAGCATGGGATAATCATCTACGAGCTAAACGGAGGGAGGAGATCTGGGGCACTGGCAGCCCAAAGGACAAAATGCTATCATTTCGGCGGTCAAGTGTGAACACAACAGGGAGACTGAAAAGCCGGGTAAGGAGCATACAAGTTACAAATCTTCCGAGCAGCGATTATTCGCAGTGTGAGACGTGTTCATCGAATCCCTTACTGTCACCGTATGCGGCAGACTCGTCCGCGCAGGATCAATCAATTAAGTCGCGATTGTTAGGACCTCGTCCTAGACGCATTTCTGCCCCACCGCCTAATGTGGAACTCAGCTATAACGCTCTCCTTCAGGCCCGCCATATGTTGCGACAGCTAATGCAAGGAACCATCTTAGATGAGCTTTCGGATCAAGAAAAATCCAGCTGGGAAGATGTAGTATTGAATTTGTTATTGAAGGTTACGGATAATGTCCGTCCTGATGTACGGGCAGGAGATGATATGGACGTACGCCACTATGTAAAAATTAAGAAGATTCCCGGCGGTATTCCTTCAGACAGTTACTACGTGAAAGGCGTTGTGTGCTCGAAGAACGTAGCACACAAACGAATGATCCGAAATATATCCAATCCTCGTATATTAATTCTTCTGTTCTCGCTGGATTATTCACGGGTCGAGATGGAAAATCAGTTACTTTCAATATCACCTGTGATGTCGCAAGAGCGTGAGCATCTCAGCAAGCTAATTGGACGTATCATTGCCCTCCGCCCTTCCCTTTTATTAGTCAAGTCAACAGTGTCACGATTGGCGTTGGAATTGTTGCTGGAGGCTAATATTCCAGTCATTCATAATGTCAAATATAGTGTTATCGAGGCTGTAGCTCGTTGCACACAAGCTAGTGTAATTTCCTCCGTGGATAAGTTGCAACTTGGTATATCGTTCGGCCGATGTGGTGCATTTGAGATTCGCACAATGATGCATGAGCTGATTCCAAATCGTCGCAAGACGTATGTGATATTCGATGATTGTCCTCCGGAGCTAGGTGGTACCATTGTGTTACGAGGCGCTTCCTATCAGATCCTGCAAGTGATAAAAAGACTAATCGATTTTATGGTGCTTGTTGTCAATAACTTGAAACTTGAGACATCTTTGCTTCGTGACTCCTTCGCTAAGAATCGCGGATTGGAAGATGTCCATCAACATGACATGACGGGAAATAGGCAACGGTCGCCTCTGATTCCTGTTGATAAGAGTGAGGCTTTTAGCCCAAAGAAGCCTACAACAGAGGAGCATGCCAATGACACCACAAACCAGCTTGACGCGCTGATAGCTGTGTACCAGAAAACGGTATTATCGGCATCACTATACGTCCACTTTCCTCCGCCGTACTTGTTGAAAAGCTTAAAAGAAATCCAAGATCGATTAGCCGCGCTGAAACCAATTATACCGGATTCACAATCGAATGAAGCTGCAACAACCTCGCCAGGGCGTAACACATTTGATCGACAATTGAACAGTAACGAGCCGGTTCGTTCTGAGCAAAGCGAGCGGCAAATGAAGGCAGAGTACGAACATTTGCTTGTCAAAGAGCATCAGCTGATGCGCGCACGAGATGCGTACGTTGCGGAAACACCAGATACCATTAACCCAGTATACCAACAGAATATTGTGGTTCTTTACTTTAACGTCTGTATACCAACTACCGTACCTTGCCAAGGTCCAGAAGTCCGCGTATTTGAGTATTATCGGTATCCTTCCGACAGAACACTCGGTCAATATCTTTTGGAACTTTTCGCCGATGCTAAGAGACCATGCAGTTCAATCATGTGCGACCATGATATGCTGAAACATTTTCGGACCTATGTTCATGGTGATGCCAAGATCAACGTCATGATGGACCGGTTTCCGTGCCCTCAGCCAGGAATGTCTGATAAACTATTGATGTGGAGTTATTGTAGAGTATGTGATAGGCCGACACCTGCTCTTCCCATGTCTGAAAACACCTGGAATTACTCATTCGGAAAGTTCCTTGAGATCCTCTTTTATCAGACCGGGATTCACTGTCGTGCTGACATTTGCCCTCACGATATAACACGGCATCACGTTCGACACTTTGGATATATGGACTACGTGGTACAATTTGAATACGAACCCATTGAACTTTTGGAGGTTGTTGTCCCACCTATGAAACTTTTCCAGCTTAGTCAAGTACAAATTGATTTAAAGGAAACTGAGTTGAAAAATTTACGAACAAAAATCAACAAGTTCTATCAATCTATCGACGACCGAAATAAGACTTTTCCATTTGATTTGGTGAATCCAAAGAAGATTGAAGCGTGCAAGGCGGAATTACAAGATATGTCGCATCGATGCGTGGGAGAAAAGAAACAATTATTACAACAGCTCCAGACGTTATATGCTAAATCTGACCCAGGGGACATATTGGCCTTAAATTGGGTTAGAAAAATGCTGGCTCAAGCTGCTAATCAATGGGAAATGGATTATGCCGATCTCATGCGAATATATCTTCAGCCAGAACGCCAGCGTAAGAGAAACTTGACCGACATTTTTCCGGTGGAGCCACCGTTAGCTATTGGTCAAGATGACGAACGAGTTAAACGTGCAATTGCCATGTCCGATTTGCCATTACTAGGCACCGGATTGGATTATGAGGATGGTGACACCTGTGATAGCTATATTTCGCCTATATCAAGTCCGTCGGACGAGAGCAGATTACCCATATTATCAAGCTCGCCTACCACAGAGACATATGATCAAGACACGCTGGTCACGCCAGACGACTTGCTATTGTCACTTGAAGTCAAGCGGAAATTCTCTCTGGAGCTCATGCGCGAGCTTAATTCCAAGTTCAAGTCGGACGATACAGTGGATAATAGACCTGACTCAAGTTATTTGAGAGCTAAAAGCCCTGGTCTTACTGGTTCTCAGATACCTTCTAGAATTCCTCAACCGACAAATAACAACAGCAGCAAGGCTAGCTTGTCACCCCAACTATTAGAGGCAGGCACTCCTCGTGTGAAGCCGACAGACGCAGAAACTTTGCCACCTATTGATCTCCTACGTGAAAAACGGGGAGGACCGAGGTCCCCATATTGCTCTCCGGCGCAGATGCCATTATTGTCCCGAAACCAATATACCGATGTAGATGCAGCTAGACGAAGAGCTCAAACGGACATAAGACGAGGAACTACATTACGGGATCGCTCTTTTCGTTCACGATTACCGCGGAAAAGGCCATCCATTCAAGTTTACAAACGCGCCAATGATCTTGTTCGAGACGACCTTGACGATGAGTTTATGCTAGATTTGGAAGATGTTACTGATGAGCGCGGGGATGAGCAGGTAGACTATTTCTCGCCTATGGCGCCGTACACCAATGGAATTCCAGACAGTCGAAAACGTCCTGATCCGACAATTGCAAACAGCTTTAATAACGAATTAGAACTGCATTTGCCGTCGGCATTTGAACTATTGGCTCCTCCAGGGTTATCAAAAGGAGTATCAAAATCGGACGTTGTGAGAGACACAGTTGCGAAGAGCTCTACGGCAACGATCCCAACAGAACAGAATGTTGTAGAAGAATCCGAACAACCGGCAGAAACGAACTTATTTATGAAAACAATTACGAATTTGCTAACTGATATTAGCGTTACGCATATATTACCTTTGGAGCAACCACTGTACGTGTCGGATTTGGCCAAGGATTCATGCAACAAACCCTAACTTTGTTTTCTTCAATTGTTTAGGCAGCCGACGGAACATATGTTACCCGACTCTCTCGTGGTGGTGCGTGAAGACGAACCGAGTACGATAATCGCTTACACCCTCAGTTGTGACGACTATGTACAGAAAATGCGTGAAATTCAAGAAACGTTGACGGATGATATATCAGAAGATGCTACCGTCCTTGGATCGCCCTATTGTTCGACTGCAGAGGATGCCACTCCGCAGACTAATATCCAAGAAACGCTACTACGAGATTCAGGGACCCATATAAGATACAGTACGATAGACACGTTTAAGCGATGAAAATAGCTAATTCATAGCCTATGTAGCTTTTTTGCACGGAACAACCAAGTTTTTCTGCACAATACTGTTCTCGGAGCAGTTTGACGCTCTGAGACGGAATTGCGGGTGCGATGAAAGCTATATCACCTCGCTGGCCAGTTGCATTCAATGGGACTCATCTGGGGGTAAATCAGGATCCGCATTTTTAAAGACCAAAGGTAAGATGGACTACTCTTGATTATCATAAGTATAGCTTGTTGCTAGATGATCGGTTATTGATGAAGCAAATATCGCGGTATGAAATGGATGCTTTTCTAAATTTTGCTCCGGCCTATTTCCAGTACATGTCCGAAGCCTTTTTCAGAGAGGTAAGTGACAATGGCTATGGTCATAGTCAATCAGATGTTTAACCAAGCTCAGCTTCCAACCGTGCTTGCCAAAATACTTGGATTTTACAGCATTGGCTATAAGAACTCGGCTACCGGGAAGTCAATGCGCATGGACGTTCTTGTAATGGAAAATCTGTTTTACCAACGGAATGTTAAAAAGGTAGAGGACACAGAGCCCCAGTTCGATCATTTGCTGATATCCTGGCTTAGATATACGATTTAAAAGGATCCATGCGCAACCGTCACGTACAATCAACGGGCAAGCAGGACGAAGTGCTGCTAGACGAAAATCTAGTTGAACGTAAGCGTTGTTCCACCTAAGCTCGATGCTCTAACAGTAGGATTGAAGTGATCTACCAGAAACCCTTGTTTATTCGAGCTCATTCCAAGGAAACTTTACGTAGCTCTTTACATAACGACACGTTGTTTTTGTGCGGGAGGAATGTCATGGATTACTCGTTACTTGTCGGTATCGACGAAGAACGGCATGAACTAGTAGTCGGCATTGTCGGTATGGCATCGTGAACTAGCCGAGTGGCGATGCTAATGACTCTCTATTCTAGATTTCATGCGCACCTTTACATGGGATAAGAAATTGGAAAGCTGGGTAAAAGAATCCGGTATTCTGGGAGGTGGTGGTAAAGGGCCTACCATTGTCTCACCGCGCCAATATCGGATACGGTTTCGAGAAGCCATGGAGCGCTACTTCTTGATGGTGCCTGACCTTTGGGCGTTGCCTAGGCAAAACGTCGCTCCACATGCAATATTAGATCAAAATGAACAGCATCATCATCATAAGGAGGGGTGAAACGAATGATCATCTTATACCACCTTTCTTTAAAAAATTGTTATTAAAAATGTTCATCCCGGAAACTACATGCAGGCGTTAGGCGGAACTTTTTGATAATGTTACCTTCCTGATTGTTAGATATAGCACAGCGAATTGCTGTCTTCTATTTAGAAGGCATTTGAGGGTCTATCTGGCTCTATGACAGTACCTTTCCTTTATTGCATTATGCGAAGTTAATCTAAGAGATATTTATTAAATCAGGTACAAACTGCTACATGGATATTCGCAAAAACCACGACCATATTTATCGTTTTGAAGGTGATCTGAGATGACAGTTCTTGAGGAAAAATGTGGCTGAAAATGCGACAATAGAGCAAATGAAAGCATACAAAAAGGTTTTGTGGATCGATTGCTGAAGGGAGGCAAGCACGATAACTTGAGTGTCGGGTGGAAGTGTACGAATCTTTGTTATAGATGTCCGTACAAATTCAATTATCTGTTGCGGGTGGTTCCTTTAGTTTTAATTCTGTTCTATAAATTTGTAAACCTACCTTGTCTGCTTCTGGACCCTGGATATTCTCCGTTAGTGATTTTTTAAAGTTTGATTGCAAGATCGCTGCAGAGAACGTGCTCCCTGACAACCACCCTGTCGATCTGCAAAGGAAGAGCATGGACGTAGCCGTGGCAGCTTCTAGAACGAGACTCAGTCTTATTTCGGAGCTATCACCGGTTGCAACTACCTTGTTGTGCAATATCTGCTACAAGAGCTACCATAGTGGCGACAATAACAGTACCCATACAATAGCCTTCGAAATTCATGGTCAAAATCGGAATAATGAGAGGGATATCAGGCTTCCAAGTATAATAGGAAGCTATGGCGATTACATGTATCACCATGATAGCGTTCAGATAACGCTTATATCTTCCTTTGTATCTAAGATATCGTCCTGCAGACCAACAGCCGGTCGCAACCATGGCTGTACGAGGTAATACCCACATCCCTGCAGAGGATGCATTGTATCCTATCACTCCCTGAAGTATGTTCGTTGGTTAGTCATCATGTTGTAGGTTGTCAAACCGGTTACCATAAAAAATTGTGGAACTAAATATATGCAAGTCATAGTTGCAGAACAAATGAAGAAATTATTAACGCATACAGCCGCCACATTGCGATTCTTCATGAGTTCTGCAGATAAAAGGGGATGCTTAGCCCAGTTAAACTCGTAAAATCCGAACGTCAGAAAAAAGAACACCGAGCTGACCAGCAAGATAACAATTAAAGGATCACTCCATGAATGAGTGTTGCCTCCCAATGACGTTGCCGTGACGAACGATATGTTGGCAATCAGCAGTGTGAGTGCACCAATGAAATCGATCTTACGGATGTTATGTCGAAAGTTTTTCCAGGGTAAATTATTCTCATCCAAGTTATAGTTTCTCAACTTGTAGGTGTAAATAACAAGGATTGCTACACATGGTGGAATATTGATATAGAAACAATATCGCCATCCCAAGCTGTCACTAATGAATCCGCCTAAAGGTGCACCTATTGTGGTTCCAACCGTTTGTGCCATATTTACGTAGGACTGATACTGGCCACGTTGCCTTAAAGGAAACAGATCGTGGATAACAACCGCAGCCATCGTCACTAATCCACCACCTCCAAATCCAGCAACGGCTCTTGCTATCGCCATTTGGACCATTGTTTGAGCAGCGCCGCACAACCACGAGCCAATGAGGAAAAAAATCAGGATGGTGACCAAGGTTGTCTTTCGTCCAAAAATATCTGAGAGTTTTCCATCTATTCATCCAGATGTCCTGTAAATTAGCTCTCCAAGAAATCCAGAAAAAGAAAGTTATACTTACACAAGGGTTGTAATGCGGATGTACTTAGCATGTAAGATGTTAGGATCCATACAGATAGATTGGAACTGCGGTATGGAAATCAATGCTAATGCTTCGAATAGCTTCGGTTAACAGGCATTTTACCTATGGTATTCGGTGCCGATCTCGTTGAAGATGGTAGTGACGATTGATGTGTCCACAGATGCTAAGAAGGACCCAGTGCACAAGCTTTACACCAAGTTTAGAACAAAATAAATAAAAACCTAAGGGTTGATGTACCAAAGAGCCAAGGTAAACAAACTGAGATCTCCTAAGCGGTTGATAGCATCGTTTTCTCTGTGTAAAGGAATAGATGTGTCTTCGTTGAGTTGCACCTCCGTGGATGTTCCATTATAACGAGTGGAATGGTTTAAAAGAGGATCTGTTTCCTTCTTCAAAGCGTCTGCAGGTGCCATAAGCAAAAGAGAAGATGAGGATTGGGTGTCACGAATCTTTTATTTATGGTGCACAAGTCGGGGTCCGCATTGCGTCTTTTTGCCTGAGCCAATAATGAACGTTCAATTGGTGGTTATACTCGAAGAGCACAGAAGACTCACAGCCCGTCCTTTTCATTCTTCCCATCTGCTCTTCGGGAATAAGTTTCCCCTCATACTGCCTTTACCATATATGTAGGTCACGTTTGCCCAGTAAGCCGGGATTCACCGATTTATGCTTCTAATTTGGTTGTTGTTGCAACCCAACTAACTATTGAATAAAAATGCGCTCTAATCTCTCGATAACTCTTAAGGGTCAGTCTGCTCGAACAGGATTCGTTCAGCGCGACAGATATCATTATTCAGCAAACCTTAATACTATGCATAACGTTGGACAGAAAAATCCTTGGCTTTAAAATACAGACAGACAGACTTACTTTTCTGTATCTCTTTTTCTAAATTCAATGAAATGCGTGGTACAAATGGGCGGAGTGAGCTTTGACTCATAGATCTATGGCATATAGATTGATAGAGAACAGAATCCATAACATGGTTATATCGTAGTTCCTGGAACGATTGCGGTCGACATCATTTATGCAATCAGTATGTTTGTGTTATAAGTAATTCAGGGGAATTTTAGCAGATCATCATGGAACACGTCGAAACAGATTCCTGCAAACAATGTGCTCTTTGAAATCATAATATACTATAAAATAGGCATGTTATTTAAAGCTTTTGCCTGTATGCGTAAGAGAATTAAGATTGCTAGAAGTATGACTGGCGAAGTGTGAGGTTCCTTGTCAGCTCTAACGTAAGGTACGGCGCCAGAATAGTTACTCTTTCGCTAATAATGCCATATGTATACGCACTGGTAACTACCATATACATAACCTTGACTTGGAGGCGACGTGTTGTATGGATGAGCTATTTTGCGATCCATGGTTTTAAACGTCCGATTTTATCGGATAAATCATGCACCACGTAATTTACATCGTATTGTATAACTCTGCTGCAGTAATTAACATCTTTATGATGAATTAATTACACAGCCCATGTCAATGACACTGATAGGGAAACTAACTATGGCAGTGTGGAAGTTAAATCTGCTGAATATCATCGATACGATCAGTAGACCAACCGTTGTGGATGATGAGCTGAAATCACATCCGGTTTTCCGAGTGGTCTTTGGCCTTATAATATTTGCTTCAACATGTTTAAATGACAATTGCAAACGCTAAAACCACAAAGACTAGGGAAAGTGATACCGTTGATATAAATTGTCGCAGAATACTCGTCATATATGCTTTCAAATGGCTGTTACGGTCAGTACCCTTCAATTTTGGGATGAGCTTTGTATCTCGATCAATCTGATACTTTTTGTTCGTACGCTTGTTCGATTTAGTGAACGGTTACCCTGCCGTTCATTAACAACAAACATACTGTTCTAGGACCGGGACCCTCGTCACTGAGGGAAGAACTACCCCCATATATCACGAAAAGAAAAATTTTTCCACAAAAATAAGTTTTGTTTGTTAAGACAAAGCAAGTTTATGTTTCGCTTAGGAGGTTAAAAATTTCCCGCGGTGAATGATTTCTGCTGATCGATAAAATCGCGAAGAAACATGGGCGAATCTTGTTCTCGATCAATCTATATATGGATTGTGTGAAACGATATAGCTGCATGAAAAATCATGACGTTTTACACTCATCATTATGACCTCAAGTCGTATAAAAAGGTCGGGATGTTACCTTCCCATAGTCTCGTTTGTTTGTGTGCAAAAGATGATAGTCATGAAGAATATCTTTTTGTTGTTCTTCCTGTTGCCGATCATTTGGGCTGCAAAACCCTCCACCATTGTGGACATTATCCGAGCTGATGATCGGTTCAGCACCCTTGTGGACCACTTGGAACGCACAGGCCTGATCAACAAGATCAAGCTTATGAAGACAGCCACTCTTTTTGCTCCGGTCAACGAAGCTTTTGAAACGCGCGAAGAAAATGACACGACTTACTTCCTTATGGGTCAAAAAGTGACACAGGCTCAGCTACTCTACCATTTATTGCCAGTTACCATTGAAAGCGATGACTTCTACGATGGACAGATTCTAAAAACAATGAATACTGACCAAAGACTCAAAGTACATGTAAACAAAGGACTTTACGTCGGGGACGCGGAGGTCATCGAACGCGATCTAGAAGCAGCCTCCGGGGCAGTCGTACAAGTAATTGACCGGGTTTTGCAGACACCCGTAACACTAGGTAAGCTTCTAAGTCTAAACTTCTATCCTGCGAAGAAGCTGTTGACAGAAATATTTTTGCTCCATTTCGCGCTTCTTTAGATAAAACGTTGGACAGGAGCGAAGACACGAAAGAGTTTGCAGATTTATCGTATAAGTCAGGGATAGACCGATTACTCAGTAACGCTGAGGGTCTCACCGTCTTTGCGACACAGCACGTTTTGGATGGTCTTTCGGACGTGGAGAAAGACTATCTGAACCAACCAGCTGCAAAGGACGATTTAGGGTCTATTCTTAAACATCAAATCTATGATCGTGTTGTCTATGCAGGAGATTTCCCGACGGGTGAAACTAAGTACAAGACCTTGGAAGGTGAATACTTGACTGTATACAAGAGCGAAGACGGGGATATGACTGTCAACGATGTGCGAGTCATCAAGACTGATCGACTGGCATCGAATGGTAGGTCCAAGAAAAGAAAAACAGGTTATTGACTTGGCAATAACTGTATCTTAACAAGGTGTTATCCATCTTGTCGAAAAATCTATCTTGCCTCGTAGAAAGGACTTTTTGGATTTCAACGTTCGTAAAGCGTTGATTGGAATGAACGCAACCAAGTTCACCTCGTTATTTTACGACAACGATCTAGGAGAATATCTCGACAATGCAGACAGCAATCCTTTTACGATCTTAGCACCTCCAAATGAGGCTCTTGATGAGAATGATATACCGAAGAATCAACTTAAATCCTGGCTCAAATATCATATCGTCCGTGATAGGTACAAGATGGAAGATCTTATCGACAATGCTTTGCTGGAGACTGTCTCGCATGACCATCTAGGAGATCGTTTTCAGCGCGTCCGCGTCCATGTCACAGAACAAGATATAATCTTTGCACAAAATAGCAATGCTCATGAAAGCACAAAATCGGTCGAATTTGGCCGGGCCGGCGTTGCACGAGATGCTGGTATGGAAACCGTTAATATCTAAGACAGTTCGCTCACACTTAAAGTTCTAGTTTCTGTCAAGAGTAGTATCATCTATCCTGTGTCTCGCGCTCTTGCTTTGCCAGAGAGTCCTCTTCGACAGCTTCCTATTAATCTGGATCTGTCTACATTCGTTGCCACGCTCTATGCATCCGGTTCGGCAGATGAAATAGATGACGCTGAAGGAATCACTTTATTTGCTCCTACCAATCGAGCTTTCTCCTACCTAGGTCTGCTTACCAAGCATCTACTTCAGCCAGAATCGAAGGAAAAGCTTCAAAAAGTGATCAAATTTCATGCGATTCGGAATATCTATTACTCTAATTCAACGAAAGAGGGAGAACATCGTGAAGTTACGCTTGCTGGACCGGAAATCAGCTTAAACAAGACGAAAGATGGGATCTTTTTGCGAGGATCTGGTGCTGCTGACGGGAATGATCGATCTGTGATCGCGAAAGTGACAGAATCCGATCTGTTACTGAATAATGGTGTTGCCCATAAAATTGACCGTGTGCAACTGCCTTCCAACTTGGACATCACCAATCGCGATTTGCTTTCTGTAGACGGCACGAGCAGTATTCTCGGTCTCCTTGATAGGACCCATCTTGGAGATGTACTAGATGAACTCCGAGGCCCGTATACGATCCTGGCACCAAGCGACAGAGCGTTCGCCAAGCTCAACGTATCGAATCTGTTGAAAGACCAGGACAAACTGCTACGGATTGTCAAGCTTCATATACTTCCTGCTTCTTTGCCACGTCTCAAGGCCGTCCATAGTGAAAGTAATCAAGCAGCGAACGCCGATCATGATGACAGGGACCGCAAAGAGCACAAAGAAATTACTAAAGATGGCGTCGAATTCGGCACGCTTCTAGAGGACACCAAGGTCCTTCTACGTCAAGTGGATTCCGGTTACACTGTCCATGTTCAAGGTAGCAACCAAGACGCATCAGGCGTCATCGACATTGGACGTGCCAGCAACGGTGGTGGCGTGATTGAAATTGATAGTGTATTGCTTCCTGCGGAGGAGTCCGGCAGGCGCGGGTTAGCATGGTGGGCTGTCTTCCTGATTGTAGTGGCTGTCCTTTTAGGATTAGCTATTCTTGCACTTTTGGGTTACTACGGCTACCGCTATTGGCAACAACGACGCCAAGGATATATCTCTTTGGATCAGTGATACTTTTAGGAATTCTTAAAAAATCGGCTCTTAGCCCTTCCTTTCAGTCGTTTGCATGTCAATGACCTAAGAAAAACTCAATAAAACAATTGAAAATGGACAATGAAACATGCAAGGGAATGAAACCCTTAGCGTTTACGCTCTAAAAGTCAGATACGCTCTATTTTTTTTTTGTTCTTTATGCTTTTCTTCAATGCCCTTATGTTACTTAACACATTTAGATACCGTCCGAACTTGTCTAGACGGTTCTGTGCTGTCCTTGCCACCATTGTGCTTTTGGTAAATTTCGCCTTAGAAATGCAAAATGAAAATGTTTGCTAAGATGTGGACAGCTAATAGGTCCAGCTTTGATTGCGGTTGATCTTTCCTATTTGCCAGGTAAACAACGTGAGAAAACAGAAATTTACTAGTTTACGGCAAGTTAAACTTGTTTCCAGATTGGGTCTATGAAGTAAATGCAGGCGATTTGTATGCTTACCTTGGTATGACTGGTCTCATCAGTTTATGGAGTATGTTTGGAGCTTACAAGACGTTTAAGGTAAGTGCTCTTCCTTCGCCTTCCAATTAGAAAACAAAAAGGAAATCAATGGCATAAATAAACAAGACTCACATTATGATGTAGCGATCCAGAAAAAGTATACATCTATACATTATTGTATTAACTGTACTTTTGGTGATCCAATGGAGTATCGGCTTTATCCATATCATAATGCTATACGTTGTGTATCGTCCAACTTTAATGGATGGATGTCTTCAGCGGCAGCCCTCACGCTTATTTTGGTGGTCGCTTGGATATGAAGAAGATGAAGAGATGAAACAGATATATAAAACCTGTTCATCGATGTGGGGCCAGTTTGCCCTCGAACGTATTGTTTCTTGGGTGGTGGTCACCATTATTTCGGTATAGTATCTCCCCGGGAAAGTTACAGGACCTATAAAGCTGACGAAGAAAACTAAAAGGTGCTGGCATTGTGGGCCATCCAAAGATACTATCGGCAGTTGAAGCGGGCCGCAGACACAGAGATTGGAGAAATTTTGGGAAACGTGGATGTGCCGGAAAAACGCGCATCTCCACCTCCCGCCTATACTCCAGCAGGCTATCAGGCGGAAAAGGACACTTTGGAGAAAGAGATGTACCAACAGAGACAAAAATTGTATGATGAAATAGCCAAACGGCGCCGCGCACGAAGCAGCTTGCATCGACATTCCATTGCCGGGATTCACCCGCTAGATTCGACGCTGCATAGAGATGATAATAGTAATCTAACGCCCCTTGCGGCACCGCCAGCGCCTCCTCCTGCTATCAAGCCGGGAGTCACGCCGCAGGTGGGTTGGCATGCGCCTGAGAAGTTTTTATCCGAAACGGGCGATAGTAGTAGTCGTACCAGCTCATTTTCGTCCGAGAAAATGGACTATGACTTATACAGAGCTAAAGGAAGGTCTAAACGACCCTCGATCTGCATTGCATCTGTTGAAGAGAATAGTGGAGAACCTAGTAAAGCACTATCAGCTCGTCGCGGTAATAGGAAGAAGACGAAGGAGCAAACATCATCAGAGAAAGAGCCCATGCTGCCTTCCGAGCAATCAGCAGAAGATGAAGAAACAACTGGTCTAATTAGCAAAACCGATGATGACGGCGACCGATTGATGTGAAATAAATTCGGTTTCCGCTAAAGTAGTTAATCGTGCTGTCTCACTAACTAAATGAAAGATCAATTCAAAGCAATTATCATTTTGCTCAACACTGGTGCCACCTCATGGAACGTCTATAGAATGATGAGATTCGACAGCATCCTTCGATAAGGTGGATCGAGATGTTGGTCATTATCCGTCTGTTAGAGACAACGTTGATTAAATATACAAGAGCCACGCAGTGTAATTCTCGCGTGCATCACACAGTCGTCAGCCAAAGCCATCCAATCGTTCCGTTTATATGCTGCAAAATACGTGGGTTTGTATTATACCTCCAACTCTAAGTTCCTGCTGCATGTCCGACATTTAATTCTGTGCTCATGCTACTTCGCACCAATCAATTGGACAAGAGGTTGGATACGTATTAACAGACCTAATCACTATTAATTGTTGCCCCTATCGCCCTTCAGTGTTAGGGACCTTGATGTGTCTATTAGCTGCTCGACTGACAATGCTGTCCCGTGATCCGACAACAATAAGCGTTTAAGCGTTTATTTTCTTTTCTCTACATTGTTTTAATCTCGATTTATTCCGAACGAGCCTATTCATGAACATCAGAAATTAGACACTTCAATTCAGTAACCTTATACTTACACCTCGGGTTCTAATGTCGTATTCACGCGAGCCGAGTTCTTCCTTCAGGCCATCGAAAGGATAGGAGCGCTTAATCTAAGATCGTAGTATAAGCATCTATAGCTGGAATCCTTTTTTAAAATCTAGCCTCGACTTACAGCTGGACGCTCGGGTTGAACTTTGTAAATAAATGCAGAGAATCCGCCGACAAGAGCGAAAAACAAAGTCAATTGACCGAGGGCCTTGTAAGGGCTGTAGGTGTGAATGTCAGGACCCCACACACCAAGAATTTCATCTTCTTCGTGAACCTAAGATTTTTGCGGTTATTGATATTGACTTCAAGATATATGGTTCGTACAGTCTCGTTGAAGTTACGTCTATCCTGGTTATCCCACCAGCCAAAGGGCGCACGAAGTTGGTGGCTGTTGCGTGGCAAGTTAGGATAATCACCGATTTGAGGATCCTGCGTCACTTCGCCGGTGTGTAAAGTTGACTGAGCGCGAACAATGAGGTTTCTATTGTTGGCAGCCAAAAGGCGCGCATTCAAAAGTCGTGAGGTGCTTGCGCGAAGGGCCATGTCAGAGGAGGGGGGGGGTAGATATCAATGTTACAAGTGCGCTGCTGTTGTTGTGGAAATCGTTCCGAAAATTTGAGTAAATGACGTCAGCCAGCAATTTGGATTTGCATTATGGGGGACCGTCTATTGGCACCAATAATCCGCACCGCCTTACTGGGCCTGTATCTTTGACGATTCTTTTCAAATCTACCCACAAGAGCATTGTCTGCTATTAAACTGCTGGTCTCACTGCAAGCTAGACAATAGTTAAACTCGCCCATTTGTTTTCTTTACATTTTGTTTTTATTTTGTCATGCTCTTTTTCTCCTTTTCTTTGTGGATGCACTTACGAGGAAAATTTACTCCTGTTCTTGCAAGTCGTTTTCAATAAGTTTCAATGAATCATGAATTCCGAGTTCAGCAAATGGAGTTCTTCATGGCTTACATAGTTAAAAAGTGCTAAATTTATTGTTATTCCGGTTTCTATTACCTGGAGATATGTTAGAAATTTTGTTCCCTGAGTTATTAGATTCTTCGGAAGGATAGTACATAACATCCGTTTCCGTGCCTTGCAAAACTATTTTCTCGAAACATTGTACGTCCTTTTCTCATGCCATCTTAGGAATATACGGTACTTTTTTCTTCCAGATATACTAGTTTATTGCACCATTATTGTCACTGCCGAAATTACAATTAGTGATACCAAGTATTGTCAGAGAGAGTTTTTTTTGCAGATCTTGCAGAGCTGCATGGTCTAGAACATCTCTAGGTACAAAGCTCAGATCCAGAGATTTTAAGCTATTATCATTAAATAAGTAATTGTTTCAAGCTTAAAAGCAGCATTTACCCAGTTATCCTTGACAAAAGATGAAAGTTGGACCAGCGACGCTCGGACGTTATTTGAGCAAAGCCAAGAAAAGAAATCTTTGGAACTTTTGCGAGGATCAATGTCCACCTCATAAGCATATCTTCTTTGAATATGATTCTCCCCAAATTTATGTTTATATCTACAGACCGCTCTATATGTTACAGGTCAGTCATGTTAGTGTTTTGGAAGGGTTAGCAAGCTTACTATCTTCACATTGATCAAATTGCTGTAGAATCTCCTCCACCTCGAAGATATTGCCAACTTGTGATCCTTCCAAGTCGAGGTTCTTTAAATTAGATCCCTTAGCAATAATAGCCATGCACTTCAATATACTAGGTCCTAGTGGATTGAAAGCTAACGACAGAGACTCTATTCCGGATAGACACTGCTGGCATAACTTTTCCAAAGTTTTGGTTGTCAGGCGGTTATCGCTGAGGTTAATATGAGGAGGCAATTTTGTTCCGCTTAATATTGCATCAAGATCCTCGTCACCTTTTGACGGTTAAACATAAGCTGAAAAATACAGACCTTACTTACATAATAAACTTCGCGACAAGTCAAGATGCGTAAGAAATTGTGCATGGGTCAAAAGTTCATGTAGTATAACAGCCCGATCGTAAAACAGTGCTATAAAGATAAGACATGTTGTCATTAATGCATCTGTTGTCTTACCTGCTGTTCTTAAAGAGAGGATATTCTGTCCTTGGGATTTTAAAGACTCTACAACGCTTTGATTCATAGGAATCTTCATCCGTTTGCATATGTTCTCGTAGTGATCGGAAAGCATCTTCCGTTTGAATCCTATTGCAGTTTCTGCTTAATGAGATTCACTTACTAACGCTAATTCTTACCATTAACTACTGCGCTTATCGTTGAGTCCGTATCATGTAACACGTCAGCAATCAGATCGTCTGGATAAAGGGTGGCTTCTTTAAGGCGCATAAAGGTAATGTTCGGCTGCCAACGATTATCAACATGGATTGATCATTTTCCATAAACAAACCTCGCTGCCATAGTTATCCCATGCTCGTTTTGCCGTTTCTTCCATCAGCCATTCCACTGTGGCCCGATCTTTTCTGCAGGGGATAAGCATGATTTCTTCTTTGTTTCCCAATGGAATGTTCACGCGCACCGTCTAAGAATACGTCTCCGTTATTCATTCTTAAATGGTATAAGCCCTACCATAAAGGCTCGAGATGCTGCACTGGCAGTTTTATGATCTTTGAGTGACAGGTCTCCATTGTACTCCAGCTCGTCGGTTGTTGAATCATCAGTAGCCTCCTATCGAATTGTTACAACATGACTTATAACTGCCGAATAGAAATTACCAATGTTTCGTATTCCTTTTCAGTATCAATCATAACTTGACGCCATCGCTCGGACTCGTCAGGTTGTTCATAATAGCTGTATATCCGTATAAGGCGTTCATATACTAGTCGCAATAAATCGACCCGGTCTCTAGCATCGGCGACGTAAGTTCTGATACAACTCAAAATGTCATTATTAAGTTCGACGAGTTCAGGCACGGGCTATTCAAGAAAAGTTGTCAGGACAAATATGTGAAGACTCATACACTGACCGTTTCGCGAAGATCCCATTGACAATCGGCTTTAAGTTGCATGAGATCTATCCGTAGCATTTGAAGTTCCACATTGATATCTTCTCGTCCTCGCATATCTGCCAGGGCAGTGTTTGCCCAAGTTAACGCAGATCTAATCATAGCAGCACCATAATGCATTTGACCTGGAAATGTCATCAATGATTCGGTCAATAGTGTTGGACTTTTCAACTTGCCTAACTCCAAATGTAGACGAGCTCGGCCAATGATTGTCAATTCGTCTAATCCCGGAGATAACTTGGCAATCTCGCTTAACAATGCTTGTGTACGATTCACCAAATCAAGAGTGGCTGACTACAGTTTACTTTAGACAAGAAGATAAAGAGCGTAGTTACTTACCCCTATGCCGTCCCCGTCAGTATCTTCAATATCTACAATTGCTATCAATATGGGTTATCCTAGTAAGCAAAAATATTTACCTTTGATCTCTTTGCAGCCTTCAAAGCATTTTTTATAGTTCCCTAGCTCCAAATGCGTTTTTACTACAAAAGAGGTCAGACAACGGTATGTTTACCCAATTACGGAGCCAGCTCATGTTACCATGTTCAACTAAGCAAGGTATTTCATCGGTATCAAACCCATGCCTTCGTATCAATAATAACTCCTTCTCTTGACATTGCAACACGCGGTCCAGAATCCCTCGTTTTCTCAACGCGTTTCCTAATTCCCACCACGTCTTTTTCTCGTTTTCTGGATCGCATAGTGTCTTTGCCTGTCTTAAAGCCGTGATAAGATATTCTTCAGCCTTTTGTTCGGTATCTGGAAACTTCGTCTCAATGACACCGAGATTGAAGTTATTAGACCGGATGAGGTCAGCAAGGATTTTCCCATCTTTATCATAATCGTCACCTAGAGAAGAATGAGTATAAGCAATGAAAAGCATCTCCGTCAGAACACAAAATGTACGGTACTTGTTAAGGTATCGAGAACTGTACGTTCTTTGAAATAGTATAATCTGGCATGATCAAAATCTGTAAACTTGGATTCGTCTGGATCGTGCCTAAACAGATCTTTAGAGTCCACGTAACCCATTTAAGCCTAGTTCGTACCCACGAGTGAAATATATGTCAGCTAATGACTTGAACACTTTCTGCAAATCAATCTTGCTAGGACAGGGATCATTTTCTAATAGATCCAGCCACTGTTTGCATTTCGCAATAGCTGCTTCATATTGATTTTGCCTTATAAGGAATTATGTAAGATGAAAGCAATGGAAAAGCAAGCGATTTCCCATACCGTTGGAAGCATTGAGTCATTAAATCATACATTCTGTATATGTGTGTAAGCTAATCATTTAGCACTTTGTTGCCCTCTCGCTTACTTTGAGAGACCCATTGTATCTTTAGCAAATGTCAAGGGCTTCCGAGCTTTCTCACAGTATTGAAATGCTTCTAACAGGTAACTTTCGATCTCTTTTTCTTGTTGCTCGGGCGACATGTCTAGATCGATCTCATCGCACTGCGCGATCAGCAGATCGGCGATTTCAAGCGAAGTTTTGGCGGCAGCGTGAACATTGCCGTCTTGCAAGAAGGCTTTACGTTGTGTCTTCTGTTGCTTAATCTCATGCGAGAAAGGTGAGCTTTTGGTAAATGCAATGGCATATGTCACAGTTCTTCCCATATATTGCTTTGTCTGCGCTGTTGTCTGGCAAAAAACTGGCTTTTTCCAGCCCCTCTAAAAGAGCGAAAATTCGACGTCCAAATCCACGCAAAAATGAAGGATCCGACAGTACTAGATATACCATTACTGATACAGGGTTCTTTCGAGACAATCTCACAAAGCTGACCAGTAGATGAATGTATAGCTTTGCGAAGCTTTTATGGGTCACTCAGCTTACGGGACTTTCTGGTTACTTTCAGCAGAAGAAGAAGAGAAAACAAAGAACCTCTTAGTACAGTTACCCGACGATCTCTCGACTAGTTATCGCATACGCATATCGCTCTTTAAATTAGCCAAAAGTACCCATCTTGCTATTGACAAAGACAGATCTCAATGATGTAAAGACAACGGGCAGTTTCCGCCGCAACACCATCGTATCGGTAATATCTCTTCTACGACAATACCATTGCTAACTACTGCGAAACCACTGCATCTTTACCTCTGCCAAAGCCATGTGGCAGGCTTGGTTATCCAAATCCCTATCCGTATCTCAATACATAGCGTAAAAAGACCGTCAGAATTCGCCGAACCATTAGTCGATTGCGCTACTCGAAAGTTTAAGGCATAGGAAAAGAAAAAGAAAAAGAAGTAACAACTTATACTGTTTATTGAACAATTTTTTACGCTATCTAAATCAATTTTGCCTCCATGCAAGGATCAAGTTTCCGTTAAAAGGGATATAAATAAGCTTCATTAGTAAATGGATTACGCGGGAAACATATCTTACTTACGTGAACTTGTCCCTTCCCTGGACACAAAATTCATTCAAGCAGCGAAAAAGAATGTTCATGGTTAGAAAATGGAAGGATAGCTTTGACATAATTTTTTTACTTACCCCCGAAGGGTAATCCTACCCAAAGGTAGGGGCCGGCCCCGCACCTGTATCGGTGGGGGCGGCGAGAGAGAGGCACGGTCTCCATTGGGTGGCCGGTTTGTGTGTAACGCACTGCAGAGGACTTGAAGCGATGCAACACCTGGCGAGGACTTGGAAGCAGAAGATAATGAATGACACTGTGCATAAACAGACAACATTTATTTTTCATTTACCAAGTGGAGTGCAGGGAGCTTACTCACACAACCAAGGTGGTTCGGGACAGAGGTCATGCAGGCTAAAGGATACAGAAGAGGAATATCAGTCATTCTGTACATATGATCAATGTGAAGTACATACTGGGGATGTTTTGGATAACAGAGCCAAAGAATTGAAAAGATGTTGTCCCTTCGCGTTTTATATTGCTCGGGTCATTGAAACCAAAAATCACAGCCATGGATAAGAAATCGATGGATGTCTTATGGATGACAACAATTGTCCCAAGAGTAAAATGGACTCAGTCTGATAGAAGGTCTTGAACAGAATGGAACATATGTAGAGGAAATAAACCCTCTTCGTTCGTTTCTATTCGTCATTGATACTATCATATCCGTTTCTGTCAGTTATGGCATCAGAAGCTGTCAGGGCAATGTACCCCAGTTCCGGTTCTTCTCAATTATATTGCTTTACGTTCCACTTTTATTTTCCCTGAATGTAGTTATGGTCTCCTTTTCTTCTATCGTATCTTAAACTTTGTCTATTAGGCAATCACAAAAGATTGGATTGCCACGGAATGAACGCTTAGTATCTTGTCATGGATAATGCGCCCATCCATACACCAGTCAAGGTTAAGCAGTTGATCGAAAAAAGAGGATACAAATGTCACTATCCTCTCTATTCTCCCTTTCTCAACGCAATAGAAGAGTTTTGGGCCAAAGTGAAGGCTGGGGTAAGAAAGGAGCTCTTACGAGTTGACAATAACCTTCAAGAGCGTATTGTTCAAGCAGCGCGAAAAGTAAAGCGCTCAGACTGTCAAGGATGAATCAGATACTCTGAGAGCTTTTTCGTTAGATGCAAAAATAGAAAGCCATTTCTTTAAATAAATTCGTCTTGCTGTGGTTTGAAACAAACTATCTCAGTAAATAGTGAACATGGACACGACTTGTACGCAAAGAAGGGTAGTCTGACCGCAAATATTTTCATCCAATCACGCAAAAGCATTTTTGGGATTCCGCAAAAACTTGAATCCCAGTCCGCAAATAAAAAAATAGAAACATGCAGACAAATAGGAAAAACACAGTAGATCCTGCATGCAAGCTCCCCTTCAGACAGTCACGTACGTTTCTTTCGCTTGACCATGGATGAATATGGATTTGAGGCTAGACTTCGTCATCTGGAACAGATTGTCGCTGGTCAGCAACTTGCCCACCTTGAACGTACAACAAAAGACTCGATATTTCGGCGTATAGAACTGTTAAAAAAGGAATTGCGAACTGTGTACCACAATAACAAAGCCATCAACGATTTCATCAACAAATGTACCGTCATCTAACTTTGCAACAAGTCAATAACTTCGTCATTAGATGCGGCTCATGCGAAACTTTTGAACCCGGCCAATTCAGTCTTGGAATTAGAGCGAGAAATCTTGGCACCTGATACTAAGCTGGAACTTGTATTGGCAGCACAAGATGACTTGGAAAAGTTTGCGGCAGAAGTGAAACAGATAAAGGCTCTCGAAACAGTCGTAAGCGGTACTGAATATGAAGGTAAGAGTCACCATTGGATAATAATCGATGTTAAAGATGCATTGTAGTAGTGGATAAACTTGGACCCGAGTTTGCTCCTTTAGAAGTTGCACATGCTGAGCAAGCCAAGCAGTTGGCGGATGTTACGGAGAAAATAGCGCTTCTGATGGAAAATTATAACGGTGTGGTAAGTTCCATCGGACGAACAAGGATCATTGACTGATCAAACTCAATTACAACCACGTAGATCAACACATTGTCAGAGATATTTATCTCATGGGACGATATCCTTGCGACAATGGAATCGCATGTGTCTGCCTTGGAAAGACAAAAAACGGCATGCCAAGCTTAGATCCTCTTATGTATAGACGAACAACAAGCGCCCTTTTTTTTTTTTTTTTTTTCGTTGGTTACCCAAAAGCAGTCTAAAAGGGACCATAATCTAGTCTGTGTGATACCTAGCTACGAACACTTCATACGCGTCTCACCTTGGTCAATTTCATCTTGTGCTACCTGCGGAATTGAGGTAGAAGGTCTATGCACAAGGGATATTTTAAAGGATAGTTCTAAGCACTTAATCCTGTCAGAAAGTATGACAGTTTTCTACCTTAACTTATAAAATCGTTATCCCAAAAAGTAGAGCTTCATGGGCTTTGGGACGATCATTTATGATTTTGGTATCCTGTTACCCCAGATACAAGTCTTTTTCATATTGTGTCATTCACAGAGGTTTATCATTACTATTTTCTACGACAATTAGGAAACCATAGTTATACAGGACAATGTTTGACGTCGGCCTGCAATGTTTTCATGGAACAAATTCACTAAACCATGTGAAATCTGCGGACCTAATGTGCACTGTTCTATAGACTATGGCCTGGACAATAGTTTTTTTAGCGCAACCACGGCATATAGCTTGCTTCTACTGAACTGTGCAGCTCATTCTTGCTGAAGCTTGAGAAACGCTGGAGTGCAACTTTGTTCATGATTTACTAAACAGCTAGTTAGCAGCTTTGAATAAAGACTCATCATGACGTACCGAATGAATTCTCTGGAACGCAAATACACTGTAGACGTGCATGAATATGTTTATCAGTGGGACAGTTTGTGGCAACAGTGTAAGAGTAACCCATATCAGCCATAAAATAGATCTCGTGCCGCTTAAGAAAGAGAGCGGCTGCAATGGTCTGTACTGGTCCGTCCGCCCATCGTTCGTAAAAGAAGCCTCCTGCTCGATCAAGATGCTGCAACAGCTTCGAGTATTCCTTTGACCGTAGAAAGTCCAAGGAAATAATCATAAAGTTGTTCCAAATATGGCAGTGATTGTATTCGTTCAAGTTTACAATCCAAGGATATATTGTCTCCTCAGGAGGAAGAACGAGTTGCTGATTTTCGGATATAAACGATTTAATGTGTTGCCAAAATGAAAGAATTGCAAGGCTGTTTTCGTGCATGGTTATGGCAAATGCTGCTAAAATGTGAGCCTCTAATTGATTACGCTATTCTGCCTACCCAGTTTCTTTCCTTTTCTCTTCATCATTAGAAAAGGATCATCTTGTATATCGCAAAGATACGAAGAACCAGCTTGAACTTTCCAATAATATTCAAAATTTTTAAGCAGTGGATGATGTGCAATATAGGCGGCATTGTATCTTAAAATGTCATACAAGCAGTTAGATTGTTTATTAAATTTGGCCACTCACCTTGTCATTTTCCTCCATGATAAACTTTCACCATGATAGAGCCCATCAGCATACATTTTCATTGCTTCTATTTCGGCCCGCTTCATATCGATCCAGTTGGGCTCATGCCATTCTTCTGCGGGCGCTTGGCCAAAATAAATGGGGTTAAGAGTCATTGATCTGACCCATTCCTGAAAATGGGCTGTGAAGGGCTGATCACTAAGAATTATCCACGGGTATCCATGCCTTTTGTTGAAACGATCTTCTACAGTACGCATTGTTGCTCGCAATGCATATAAATCTGCTTCTCTTACTAAAGCCACTAGAGCGGCTTTGACAGGAGTGTTGGAATTATTTGTCGAAAAGTGCACGCCGTTTGTCGCCAAAGGACTGGTATTGTTTACTACACTTGCTGACATTGACAGCATCACAAAGATGCCATAGCTTAGCCCGCATATGGATATGAGAACAAGAATAGTGAATATAACGCTGCTCTTTTGAGGTCGGTATTCCATCAGCCATCTCTTATGGTACTTTTCCGCACCAGCTGCAATCATTTTGGAGAAGAAGTACATTTGCATGCAACTTTTTAATAGAATAACTTATTTTTTTGTTTATGAAAAGATATTCAATTTGTCCTTTTTCGTTTCGCCTAAACATGCTGATGAGGGAACTCGGCTTCGCTATTTGTCTTCTTCCCCGATACACAATCATTGTTTGCTAATCCTGAAAAGATGAAAATTCATGTATATTCCATTGAGTCTCGTTGTCATTTATTATATCCATGTAAACACCAAGACTACCATCGGTTCTCATCGATTTGGACAGAAGTAGCATATTGGAGGAAGAGGGATTGAGAGCATGAAAGAATGGAATAACAACTCAGAAACTTTGTATCACCTTATCTATCTTCAGCTCGATAACATGCCATTTCTGATCATTCTCCCGCCATTTTCCCGGACTGTCTATTTTTCACTCTTTTGCCAGTAAGAGATGTCAAAGGTACTGCAACCTGGTTAGAAAAGTGTAACCCAAGATGCCCATATATTGCTACACCAACGATATTTACTACGGCGAGATTCGACTGGAACATGACAAATGCATTTATGATAAGTCGGAGACAAAACTTTCTTCCGTTTTCGCTTGAATAAGCGGAAAACTTTGAGATTGGCTATAGCACTGTTCTTCTTCCACTTTGTTCTAAAAAAAAAGAAAAAAAGAAAAGAACCACTTGTATTAAAAAGCTAAACTCACACACCAAATAAATCCCAACGCTAAAGTTTGTCAATTTGTTGATGTCGTTTAATGATGGGTTTGCTCTCGCAAGATCGAGTGTCATTTGATCCTTTAAAACCCGTCATTTTGCGCGGCCCTCACACCGAAGATGCATCATCTGTGTTTTCAGGCAATATCGTACTGACATTGTCGAAGACAACCAAAATCTCTACTATCTCTGTTACGTTCAAATCAACCGCCTCAACGTATTGGCCTGAGGGTAGGTTACAGCGAGACTCTGTCTTAAAGTTCATGTGGCTTATGCTTTGGCAGGGATCGGTGCACGTGGTACTCGGTTGACGTCTGACAAGTGTCTGAGCGAGCAGACATTGCGGATCCTGCCATCCAAAGGTGATACAAAGGGTTACAGGTGGTACGTTGCTGGCACCCATCGGTTCTCATTTGCCTTCGTGGTTCCAAATGTAAAGTGCTACTTCTGTTTGTATGTTGTATACATACCATTGAATATCTCTTCCTCCGTTTTATAGTCACTTGTGGAGACGATCGAAGATAGTTATGGTCGCGTCCGTCACGTAGTGGAAGCTGTGGTAGCAAGACCAGGAATTTCATTACTCAACAGTTGGCATATATCGAGCCCAGTACTTGTTCTGAGGACATTTATGTCAAATTCACTTTTGATGAACAATTCTTTACAAGATCTATCAAGGACGTTTGAGAAACACATGGTTGCCGGCGACATCGAAGTTGTCATTGAAGCCGCTGCATTCTCAGCTGGCGATATCTTCTATATACGCATGATGATTCAACCTCAGCACAAGCATGCTAGACTAGAAAACGTTAGTCTAAGCATAACTGAACTGCGACGTTATTGCGTACCGGAGATGCGAGCCTGGCGAACGGATGAGTCCGTATTCCCACTGAGTTTTGCTGGATCTACCAGATTATTGGATGCAGATAAACCCTATGACATTGCTTGCTCTACAGATGATATACGACCAGCGTTAGAAAAGAACGGTGGTGGTATTGATCTGGTCGACACATTTGCTCACCGAATCGCATTTGCAACACCAAAATGTTCTCAAAACATTCGACATACCACACACTTCGAAGAGATATTATTTCGCCATTATCTCGAGTTAAATATCGTCGTCTCATATCTTGATGATGACGGCACCCGCATATATTCCGCTGGGACTGTAAACAGCGTGGATAGTTTTGATGTACCAAGCAGTAGCCAAACCCCGTTTGACAATCGTACCGCATCCGCACCTCCGTCACCCGGTCTAACGAGCACTAGCGGTGGGTGGCAAAACGTGCTCCTGAGGTTACGCAAATCACGTAACGAACAAGATGCAAGAAACCGTGGTCGTAGACGGGAAACCATTGTCCTCGAGACGCCGATCATAGCATTTGATTGTCGTTTGAAAGAAGATTATGGTCGGTTGCCATCCTACTTTGAACTTGGCATGAAAGTCCCCGACTTTAGCACGTTGTCGAAAACTAAGAAAGGCAACCTACAAAAATCTGACGACCCGCCTCCGGTAGTGGGTAAACATACTAAGCCGCGTGCATACCATTGTCCTTGCTACTATGAATTTCTGAAAACCATGGAGCTGGCCTCACAGACCCTACTTCTCCAAGATCCACCTATGCCAATGCTTGAGCGGGCGCCGTCCAAACCACCACCCGAATATGCAGATACTTAGAATACCCTGAACTTTGTAACGTTAGAGAACCGATGACTAAAATCGAGGAAAAAAAAAAGGAAAAAAAGTGTTTGCAGAGACGTGTTACGTCGCACGACATAAGTGTATTGGAAAATTGAGGAGGGGCGGTGCATCCAAGTGATTTAAATCATTGACAGGATTTAATGTTGGACATATTCTATGTGAGTGTGATTTTTTACTTGGACTTGGAACGCCTATTTAATTTTGGTTTGCAACCAAAAGATCCTTGACCATAGCACAAAGTCAGGTGTTCCATTTCCTCACAGGGCTTTCTGTGCTTAATTAAAATGCTGATGACGAATTTCGGATACGATCAGCTCAGCAGGAGTAAGGACAGATAGCATAAGGGTCAAGCGAATTTAAAAAGTTAAAATGCAAACTTTCAAAAATAGAGAGATTGCTAAAACCAGAAACAAAACATTTGAAAAGTAAAGAGTGGGCTTTTCATCATAATGATACTATTTTTATGGTTTTCTGGGAACCTAGAAAAGCACGCTAAAGAAGTGTTTCCCATCGTCATCGTGGGTATATCTCCCAAAAACTTCGCTAGTCACATGTGTATATCTCTATCCTATTCTATCCTGTCCTGCCAGAGTCTGCATCAAGCGCATCGTTGCACAATATCTCATTTTGATCTGTGTCACAAAGCAATGGGCGTGCTTAAGTTTTCAGCGTGCCACGTTAGGGTCCCTTTTTATCATAAAGTTAGTCTTTTACGTTTGGAAAAAGTAAAAAAGAGAAAAGGAAAAAGTAAAAGGCGCTTTGGTGATCCATTACACTGCATGTTTGCCACAAATGAAGGTTCCAAACTTATGGTAAGGTGTATGTTACATAGCCCGTTTCTGTTTACGGTTAATTTCCATCTAGCATTTTCAATATCTTCAACGCAACAGTGCAATAATGTTTAATACAGGGAGAAGAAAGCATTGTTCTCGTTTGAATTAATTGAATAGCATTATCAAGCTTGCTGAAAAAAAAAATAACGAACCATACGGCAATGAATAATAACAATTTAAATTTATTGTGATTCCATTGCATCCTCCGAATGAAAGAATAATTAATGGCAGATCAATACGAAACTCAGCCAAATCCATGGTGATGGGAAGATGACCTGTGCGCCTACATACGATTGTAGGATACATCACTATGAAAGTATATTGTATTTGTAGCGCGTGCCTTTATGGTGAGTTATTACGTAAAAAGGAATTTACTGCTCTTATTCATAAACAAGGGTCTAAACTATTCTTCTTTTTGGACAGAGATAGAAGAAAGCGAGTTACCGAGTTCAAATGGTTTGACAGGAAATATAACATTTGCAACCTGATCTATTGCGGAAGAAGAAAAAAAAGGGGGAAACGACCGGCAGGCGTTGTATGGGACTTTCAACGACTATGGGATAAACTATTTCACCACAACTTTAGATTACGTTAACAATCAGAGGATCAAGCAAATATGAATATGCAGCAAAGAAAAAAAAGTCGGAAGATCAATAGTAGATGTGTGTCTTCAGGTAGAACGAATTAGTGATCGTGTGATGAATTCACTTAGTAGCTCGTGGCATCAAAGTATTGTGAGGAACCGGGTACTGGTTGTATTTTGTAAGCCGATGACTAATGTAAGAATTAGCCCTGCGTAGCTGTCCGCCAAATGATTGGTAGCCTACTTTGTCGAGAAAACGCAAGGATCAGCAGCGGTGATCGTTTTAGTGAGTATCTGGAGGCGCGTTGTTTGATCGGGACCAATTGTCTCGACCTGGGGTCGCTGGGTTGGTGATCGACCGCCGTTCTTGGGATAGTCTGACTGGATTAATGTTAGATTTTGACTATGGTATAAGTTTTTGGCTTCTAATACTCTGTGCCTTTTGTTTCCCGGTTTTGTTGGTATAAGCCCTTCGTTTTGCAGCCAACATAGTGACACGTGGATAGAGTAATCGAGATTAAGCAAATAGGTACGATGGTGAAAATTGGGCCTCTGTGGCAACGGTGCTTGAAAAAAAATTTCCACGTTTTTCTTGTTTCAGGCTCGGTGATCGGCGTCCCTGGGATTTTTTTTTTCTTTACGGAGAAGGAATCTCATGATATGTTTTCTACGACAGAATCGGAGAGAGCGTGTAGCGATGTCAGGCCATCCAAACATTTAAAAGTAAACTTCATCAAAAGGAGTATGGCACGTGTAATCTTTCGCAGTGTGTACGACGAAGAGCCTTGGACTTCGAGTGCGGCTTGCCCGCAAAAGTCGATTCACTAATTAGTTATACATTCGCCATTCATATCTAATTTAATACCCGCAACCCCTGTAACGCGTCGTCAGATGTGGAAAAAAAAAAGGTTCTCGCCTTTCAAAAGGTTCTATCCTACTATCACCTATTTTCAGAAGGCATATTTAAGGTTGATGCATGCTTTTGATCTTAACTCTTCAATTATATTATATTTGTTTTCTGTCATTGTACTCTGGACTCAGTTACATGTCAATTTCGAGCGACAGCACAGGTTGATGCAGGTCGGTCGATCTTTCACAGTATGTTTTGTTACCCCGCTCATTGTGTTACACGACCCTTTACTTCAATATTCTATTTCTTCTCCAGTCTTTGTCCGCATTCGTCCTTTTTTCCATCTCTTTATTCCTTTTTTTTGCCTTTTTTTTTCTTTGTTTCTTTTTACTTAGTCCCTTCAAAAGGGAATGCTTTTGATATAGCCACGTTACTTTCATTTTTTTCCGTTTTCTTTAACGATATTTTTATCCAATGGCAAATACATCCGAAACCCAATCCATTCATTCTAACGGATCTTTGATGACCTCTTCTTCTCCGGCTCCATCGCCATCAGGCATGTCGTCAAGTACTAGTCATGCAGGCATGACATCCTTCTTTCCTCATGCTGACCAACAACCCCTATCATCGACAACAGCAACCACGACAAGCACCACGCCTGCTGTCTCGAATAACTCCCAGTCTTCTGAGAATGTTCCCCCACGGAAACGAACACGAGCAACACCAGAACAATTAGCTGTGCTAGAAAAGACATTCAGCATCAACCCCTCTCCCAATACCCGTGTCAGAGAACAATTGTCTCGAGAGCTCGGAATGTCAGAACGTTCGATTCAGATTTGGTTCCAGAATCGAAGAGCAAAGGCAAAAAATATGTTTAAACGTTCAACTATGCTTCATGAAGAAACGATACGCATGCAATACTATGCAGCCTCAGCTGCTGCTGCTGCCTGTCAGGCCGCCAATTTTCATCAACAGCAAATGTCACCGGATGGCACAGTTGCTTCCAATCCTGATCTCTATTATTACTACTACTGTTATTACTACAATCAACAGCAACAACAGCGACAACGCCAGTATGGAAACCTCTATCCTTCTTCCTCTTCTACAGTTGTGCCCCCTCCTCCTCTTCCAATGCATTCTGTACCGCCTCCGCCGCCCCCACCACCACCATCCGAACTTGCGATAGACCCATCCGTTAGATCCTGGACTATGACGCCGCCTCCCTCGTCCTCTTCTTCTCCAACATCTGGTCCCTTACGACATAGAAACTTACATGACGAACGTATGCGTGCTCATTCCCTAGGTCCGTATCCTTACCATCCTTATCACCGAGCCACTCGTCTTCACGAACGAACTGCATCGATCGACTCCATAGCCTCAGCCGGCGGCCCAATGTATCATTATCGAAATAGAGGATACGCCTCAGCTTCTCCCGCACCACAAATGATGAATTGGCAACAACAACAACAACAGCAACAAGAAGCCCCCATGAGAATTGAAACAAGTATGCCAATGGCGCTAGATACTAGCGATTTGACCGAGCGTTCGCCTGCGGATAACTCGACCATGTTTGGCTTTACGCCCATGTCTTCAGAAATGCAAACACTTCCATATCATCCCTTGACGCAGGGCGTCATACCCATGTCCACGGCAGTGCCGTTAGGTAAACGTCTTTTTTTCGACGATGGAAAAAAACACATAGATACTCATATGATCTTCTATTTTTCCTTTTTTTTTTTCAGAGGACATGCGATTCGGTACCCCAATGTCCATGACGGCCGAAGAAGAGAATCTCCCGCATCGGTTTTCTGCAGAAGCTTTGCAAATCGGTACATGGAAGCGAATGAATCTTCAGCGGCAAGATTTGATCTGTCAATATCACCCTCAGCAACGGTTGATGTCCTGGTGCATTCGTGATGGCCAGCAACGCTTCAAGATGCAGTTTAGCGTTGATATTGTCCAGAGCATGCAATTGGAGCCTCTATCTGAGAGGTTGGGCTGGGCCCGTCTGGAGTTGCGTCTCCTCCAACCCGAGTTGATCTCATTCTTTATGGAGGACGCCGCACGACAAACCTGGACTCAATGTCGCGACTTTACGCAAGACCAACAGGCCACAACGGGGTTTAGACATTTCCTTGACGGACCTGCCTTGGCCCTACGAGCAGAGCTCACAAGACTGGCCCAGGTCGATTCCCAAGTGCTATCGCTGATGCAACCCAGCGAAATACAAGCCATTGATCCCCATCTTCTCAATTTGTATGATTCCACCCAGGTTGATCTCACTAACACGCGCCAGGCGCGCCAGTTTCCGCTGAAAGGCGATGCTAACCCCGTTATGTCAGACGGCAACAGCAACCATAACAACAATGAACAATCTCAGGAACTTTTGTTATTTCAAGGACTTGAATCCCAAGGATAAATACTCTAAAGGGAACAAGATCATGAAAGAAAATAGTGTCTATGGTTACATTTTCTCTCAATAACAATATAATAAATTAAGAAGAATGGTGCGACTATAAAAGCTTAGCATTTCGCAACCAAAAAAAAAAAAAGAAATTGGGACCATTTCTGATATTTTTTTCTTTTCTTTTCTATTGAATAATCAACGCATATACATTCTTCCTATAACCTCCCTTTTTTCATTATTTGCTCTATGCGAGAAGTTATATCTATTCACGTGGGTCAGGCTGGTGTGCAAATTGGAAACGCTTGCTGGGAACTTTATTGCATCGAGTAAGTCAGCTTGAAATAAGGACCAAAACCTTTCTTTGTTTTGTATGTAGGATTTATTGATAAACACTCTTAAAAAGACATGGCCTTCAGCCTAACGGGCGCATTCCTCAAGAACAGACCAACGTAGGTGGATCGCTCGAAAGCTTTTTCAATGAAACCAGTACTGGAAAATACGTGCCACGCACCATTATGGTTGATCTGGAGCCTACAGTGATAGATGAAGTGCGCTCAGGTGCTTACCGTGAGTTATATCATCCTGGTAAGTTCTAAGGGAAAGTGAACTTGACGAGAGAAGAAAGAAAACAGATCCCTGATAAATGATACGTTGTTCAGAGCAATTGATGAGTGGGAACGAAGACGCGGCTAATAACTATGCTCGCGGTCATTGTACCATTGGCAAAGAAATGATTGATCCTGTCATGGACCGTATACGAAAAATGGCAGACAATTGCGGCGGACTTCAAGGGTTTATCGTCTACCATTCATTTGGTGGCGGGACAGGATCGGGTTTTGGTGCGCTGTTGCTTGAACGACTGGCGGTTGACTTTGGTAAGAAGTCGAAGCTGGAATTTGCTATCTATCCTGCGCCTCGATTGTCTACAGCCGTGGTGGAACCATACAATTCAGTCCTGACAACCCATGCCACCCTGGATCATGCCGATGTCTCTTTTCTCGTCGATAACGAGGCAATCTACGATATCTGCCGTCGAAACTTGGACATCGACCTTCCTTCCTATGTCAACCTCAATCGCTTGATTGCCCAAGTGATGTCGTCCATCACTGCCTCCTTACGATTCGATGGCTCCTTGAACGTAGACTTGAATGAGTTTCAAACGAATTTGGGCAAGTAGTCCCATCTGACATCCCTGGTTCTGTTTTTGTTTTCTGAGCGTTTTTATCTATTAGTACCTTTTCCAAGGATTCATTTTCCTTTGGTAAGCTATGCACCTATTATTTCGGCTGCCAAGGCGTATCATGAAGAACTCTCGGTTAAGGAAATCACAACGGCTTGTTTTGAGACACAAAATCAAATGGTCAACTGCGATCCTTCATCAGCAAGATACATGGCATGCTGCCTTTTGTATCGTGGTGATGTCGTGCCAAAAGAAGCCAATGCGGCCATTGCTACTCTCAAAACCAAGCGAACAATCCAGTTTGTGGATTGGTGTCCTGCCCCTTTCAAGGTAGGCATCAATTATGTATCTCCTGCCACTGTTCCTGGAGGTGATCTGCCTCCGGTTTCACGCGCACTCTGTGTGCTAAGTAATACCACAGCCATTGGTGAAGCATGGGCTCGATTAGATCACAAATTTGATTTGATGTTTGCGAAACGTGCGTTCGTTCATTGGTATGTCGGTGAAGGCATGGAAGAGGGCGAATTCTCCGAAGCGCGCGAAGACTTGGCCAGTTTAGAAAAGGATTATCAAGAGATGGGATCCGATGTTTTAGGTGACCCTGATGCGGAATATTAAGAACACACGGAGTTCCACATGTAAAATTGAGCATGAAGAGTAAAGCATACAAGTTTTTCTCGTGCTTTACACCTTCTTCTACCTGAGAATCTAAATAGAATCCTTTTCCGCTTCAATGTACATTTTTTTACTGGCGATCGAAAAATATTTTGTTGTAGAATTGACGCATAGCATTACCTAACCGTCAACTAAATTTGTGTAGTAGAAAATGAGCGGCGTTTTTGCTGTTATGTTGTTTGGAATGTTACACTAAACGAAGGGACAGAATATCAGCACGATCAAATCTCGTTACAACCTCAAGTGAAAACAGCATAACTTTGGGCGAGGGACAATACAAACAAGGAATAGGAACCATATATTCGGTTAAAAACGATTTTATCTACACTGCAAACGAACAAAAACAAGAACATCAAAATGCAGTGTACAATAGTTGTCGTGTTCCGAATTCTTTGTTCGACGAGCTCCTTCCGGCTATCCGTGATTCCTCGCATAGAACATGTCCTAAATTTCTTTCCTTTTTTTTATTGATTAGATGTCTGTCTTTATTTCGTTTAAGTGACCTTTGCTACGTATTCTAGCTTTAATCTATTGTGCTTTGCGATCATCAAGACCTTTTACTTTTCTTTATGCTCATTTGTTTTTACATGGGATGCTAATGTTTTTTTTGGTACTTCAACGCATGTTAAGTTATCTCTAAAATTCGCTATCGTTATCATCTTCGGAGGACGACGAGCTGCTTGAACTTGACGAAGAAGACTCGTCGCTACTTGGGGGTATCTGAGGCACGTACTGTAACGAATCCAATTTTAGTGCAGCTTCGCCGTAAGTTTCTGGAAATCGTTTGGCTAGTTCTTGGATTTTGCGAAGCAATTTGGCGCCTAGTTTTGGCCGACTATGTCGAGTACAAAGGTAGACGTATTCCAAGTTCGTGAAGGAGCAGTAGTTTTGGGTTATGGCAATTGTCAAATCTGCATATCGAATCAGTTCGACTTTTTCTACAGATGTTCTTCGCTTTGCCTACCTAAATTCATCACGACGTGGGCCCAGCCACCAGGCACAAATATAGTTTCACCCGGTCGTTGCAGCACTTCGACCATGCCCAGTCTTTCTCCAAGAGTTGCATTGCTGTTAGGATCATCACGCATTTTGAACTTTGGAAAGACCTTTGTAAACCAAGATACGCCCTCATGGTCATATGGCTTCATAGGCGGATCAATGATATGTTTAGGTGTTCCCGGCGGGAATAGACACCATCGCTTGTGACCTTTGATCAATGCGTTCCAGGCCGAGGTACCCAACGGATCAGTATGAATACTAAAAAGTATATAAATATGTCAATTGGTTCAGTTTTAGAAGTTTTAAGTTCATATACCCTGTGCCGCTTCGAGCTCCTCCCATGACAAGCCAGCGATAGGGGGGTCGGCGTCTCTCACCCGTCAGACGGAAAAGATCATCCGAGAAATAGCTAGGAACTTCGTAATCGCTTAAAAGTTGCAAAGGGGAGTGTTTCGATTTGTTTTGTTTGCGACGCTTTCGATCACTGTCATCGTCCGAAGAACGCTTGCTTTTTTTTGATCTTCGCCGATCCTTGTAAAAACCGCTGTCAAATATATACAACGGTGAATCGTCTCGATGGCCTTCTGTCTTTGTATAATGAAGGAAATGCTTCATCTTGAGATACACATTGTTGTCGTCGTCGTCTTCGCCGACCTTGAACAGGTGAGAACCGTACCTTTCTAGCATATCCTGAGAGAAAGTATTCGTTACAAACTCCAGTTTTGAGCGGGGATCGCAAATGCTTTCCAAACCTGTTCATTCCAAGTTTTGTTAGCGCGCCAGTGATCGGTTGCATGCGTGATGACGACGGGTATGTTTTTAGATTCAAATCGTTCGACGAATTCCTCTTTAGATGTCTTCAAGTAGTTGACTCGAGGTACAGTGTCGGCAAACGAATGGATCCAGTAGTCATTTTCACAGAATCGCCATTTATTCCAATCAAATAAACCAATTTCTAAGATCCAAATGTCAAAGACATGGAACTGGAGGTCTTCAGGGACCCTGTTGTACTCCTTACCAGAACGGGTCTTTAGTTTTGCCTTGCGAATCTTACGTTCGCAGCGACTTTCTTTTGATTCTTTATAATACTTTTCTCTCGGCCGTTTCCGAGTGATCTGACCTTCGTCCAATACAGAATAGACCATATAACAAACGGCGAAAAAAAGAAAAAAAAAGGACAGGGTCACTGTCGGCTGATTCAATTTTGCCGTGTATATCCCGAAAGCGGCGACTTAAACAGTCGGCAAGTTGTACCAAGTACAGAGCACATCCGAAACCGCAAAGGGTCCATTGGTCTATCATTGCCAATAATTCATAAAGACGAATGCTTCAATTTGCGTTATACAAAGAGATGTTCCAACTACAGTAAGCAGAGTTAGTTTCGATGAGTAAATTCTCGATATAACTTCTAGTAAGGACATACATCTAATAACAAAAACTGTACACTTCAATCCTTACTTGATCCATTTCCAACCTTAATCAACCTGTTGCAGCCAGAGCTGAAGTTCGATCTACTCAGGTACCATGATTAACAGTGAACCTCTCATGAGTGTTGCACTATAGCTTACAGCGTTAAATTCTAGGGTCTAGTTTTGTCTCACTACTGCTATATATAGAGTGACACCAGCAATCTATATGGTAGGCTTTCTCGAAGATATAAATGAGCACAATGAAAGGCGAACTGGTGCAGAGCACTATGACCTGTCAAAATTGAATTGATTCAAGATATCAAAAAGGCTACCCCAATAAACAATTGATAGTTTGCTCAATTACAGTTACTATATCGAGAAACCGGTGTTCAGCAAGAATGTATGCCATTCACGTTACATTCTCCCTCTAATTAGCCAATCGTTGGCTGTCAGAGTAAGATTCGCTTTGTGTTACCGGTCAAGCAGGACCATGGACCCAAAGCAATATAAACTCGGGGAAGATTTTCTAAACTTCCGTTGAAATAGTACTGCTGAAAGGATTGATAAGTGGGCTGTTTATGTCTAAGGGTAGAGTGGTACCTTTGAATTAAGAATTACCAAATGAATTGTGTGGAATGCTAGTGAAAGAAACTTCAAGGAGGGAATTGCATAACCATTCTATATCAGAGTTTGACGATCAGTAAGTGAATCCCACGGAAGCAGCCCTCATTAATTTTTTATTGATGCATGTTCATTTTTCCCGACGGATTCGTTGTTCTAGTTTTCCATAGCGGACTTTCCGGAGAGGGCCCCTTTTGTCCTGCAGTTGCATGAAAAGGATCCACTCAACACCGTAGAGAAAAAGACATAAAGAAGCCAAATTACTAATGATATCGAATGTAAAAAAGAGAAAGAAGGTTAGTAGAAAGCTTTCTATCTTTATGTTTACCTTGGTTTGTTTTCTAATTATTCATTGGTTAAACAAACAAAGATTCCTCTCAACTGCAATGTTGCGCAGCACCCAGTTCCCTTCCAAGTCACCAGACCAAACTCAACCATAACTTTCTGCATTTTAAGCTGTCAATAGGAATATAGCGTCATTGATGTCATAGTTCCTTAATGGAAACACCCCAACATGATTAGTTGAATTGCCCATTTTATACAATGCTATCCCGGCTATGAAAAAGATATATCACTGTTTAAAAAAGCACACTAATGACCCGGGCAAGTAAAGGGGTCCAATGTAGTAAGAGAAAAAAGGTCAGGTGAGAAACATAATATGGAACAGCAACCATGTGACGACATTTGCTACCAAAGAGCCAGAGGACAGGCATACCTATGATGATATACAGCGTCTTCAAGTATTTGTGCTTCGTGTTTTGATTGAAGAATAACGGAAAATGGCATTTTTAAGTCGGACGAGTGAAGAAATGACAGAGTCATGCTGCACCCAAAAGCAAAAAGATGAAATAGAAGAAGTAAAAGCGTGTGCAAGTAACACAGAAGTGTCTAAACATGGACTGTTTATCGTTGAACTGCGGCAGAATGCAGCGTATAAAATGAAAAAATTTGACACAAGCTTTTGTTTTTCTTTTCTTCTTCTTCTTCTTCTCTTGTCTGTTTATTCTTCATTAGACCGACTCTTGTCCTATTCTTTAATTGATATAGTAGTTCAAAAATGGGTAAAGTGTTAAAGATGCTTTGTACATGTTGCATGAAATTCACCGTCGCTCTTTCTATTCCCTTTGTCGGGCGATCAATCGCTCTGGCCTATTTTTTCTCCCTCCGTCTGAAATATGCACTTGCTTAGTGGTAAGTTGGAGTCTTCTCCGCCCTCAGTTATAAACCATACATCATTTCCCTTGCTCATGTCTCTATGAACCTAATTTTTATAGAACTTCACGATCGAGGAAATTAGAGAGTTGATGGTAAGCTCTGGCTTTTTTCCATAAGAAAGAGCGTGTGAAACTAATTCTCCCTGTTTGTCACGCGATCCTTCAGGACCGAACAACTAATGTTCGGAATATGTCTGTCATCGCCCACGTAGACCACGGAAAGTCTACCCTAACGGATTCTCTGGTCTCCAAAGCTGGTATTATCTCTGCAGGACGTGCAGGTGATATGCGTTTCACCGATACCCGCCAAGACGAACAAGATCGTGGTATCACCATCAAGTCCACTGCTATTTCCATGTACTTTGCCCTTGAAAATCCTGATGATGTCAAAGAAATCAAGAACCAAGAAACGAAAGGTATGGCAAAATGACCTATTCCACAAAAAAAAATCAGTAGCTCACTGGAAAACCTTTCATCAAAAACTACAGGCCATTCTTTCTTGATCAATTTGATTGACTCCCCAGGACACGTCGACTTCTCGTCTGAGGTCACTGCTGCCCTTCGTGTGACTGATGGCGCTTTGGTCGTGGTGGACTGTATCGAAGGTGTATGCGTCCAAACAGAAACTGTGTTGCGTCAAGCCCTGACTGAGCGTATCAAGCCTGTTGTGGTGATCAACAAGGTGGACCGCGCTCTTCTAGAACTCCAACTTGAGAAAGAGGAACTCTACAATGTAGGACTAGACTCTATTGGGGGAAGGGGGACACGGAAAGGTTGTGGTGCAGCAACTAAATTTTTTTTCCCATAGTCTTTTGCACGTACAATTGAAACTGTGAACGTGATCGTCTCCACATACCACGATGATGCCCTCGGTGATGTTCAAGTTGCCCCTGAGCGCGGTACAGTTGCCTTTGGTTCTGGTCTTCATGGCTGGGGTTTCACCCTGCGTCAGTTTGCCATTCGATACTCTCAAAAGTTCGGTGTGGACAAGGGAAAGATGATGGCCAAACTCTGGGGAGAAAACTACTTTAACCCAAAGACCAAGAAATGGTCGACAAAAGCACAAGATGCTGATGGCAACTCGCTGGAGCGTGCTTTCAACATGTTCGTGCTTGACCCCATCTACAAGATCTTTGACGCGGTCATGAACTTCAAGAAGGACGAAATCCCCAAACTGCTTGACAAATTGAATATCAGCCTCAAGGCGGATGAGAAAGAACTTGAAGGAAAGCAACTGCTCAAGGTTGTCATGCGCAAGTTCTTGCCATGCGGTGACGCTTTGCTTGAGATGATTTGTATCCATCTGCCTTCCCCTGTAACGGCTCAGAAGTACCGTGTGCCTAATCTCTATGAGGGTCCTAGCGACGATGAATGTGCCGTGGGAATCCGCAACTGTGATCCCAACGCCCCCTTGATGTTGTACGTGTCCAAGATGGTACCTACCTCTGACAAGGGTCGATTTTATGCCTTTGGTCGTGTCTTCTCCGGTACTGCCCGTGCGGGTTTGAAGGTTCGCATCCTGGGACCAAACTACGTACCAGGCTCCAAGACCGATCTATCTGTCAAGTCTATCCAACGTACCGTGTTGATGATGGGACGTTACATTGAGGCCATCGATGAATGTCCTGCTGGCAACATCGTCGGCTTGGTAGGTGTTGATCAGTTCTTGGTCAAGTCTGGAACCATCACCACGTCCGAGATTGCACACAACATGAAGGTCATGAAGTTCTCTGTTTCCCCTGTCGTGCAGGTCGCCGTCGATGTGAAGAACGCAAACGATCTTCCCAAGCTAGTGGAAGGTCTTAAGCGACTGGCCAAGTCGGACCCATGTGTCCAGACGTACACTTCCGATTCTGGCGAACATATTGTTGCCGGCGCTGGTGAGCTGCATTTGGAAATCTGTTTGAAGGACCTTGAGGAAGACCATGCCCAGGTACCACTCAAGCAAGGCAACCCTGTGGTGCAATACCGAGAAACAGTGAAAGCTGAATCACACATGGACTGTCTTTCCAAGTCGCCAAACAAGCATAACCGTATCTTCATGCGTGCTGCTCCTCTTGAAGAAGAACTTTCCATTGCCATTGAGACTGGAAAGGTGGGACCCAAAGATGATTTCAAAGTTCGTGGTCGTTTGCTGGCAGAAAGCTACGGCTGGGATGTGAATGACGCACGTAAGATCTGGTGTTTCGGTCCCGAGGCCATGGGCGCCAACCTTCTGGTGGACAAGACTAAGGCCGTGCAGTATCTTAATGAAATCAAGGACTCTGTCGTTGCTGCCTTCCAATGGGCTACAAAGGAAGGTCCTATTGCAGAAGAAAACCTACGTGGTTGCCGTTTCAATATCCTGGATGTCACGCTCCATGCAGATGCCATCCACAGAGGCGGCGGTCAAATCATCCCAACCGCACGTCGTGTCATGTACGCCTCATTACTGACAGCCTCTCCAGGTATTCAAGAACCCGTCTATCTTGTTGAGATTCAGTGTCCTCAAGCGGTAGTCGGTGGTATCTACAATGTCCTCAACAAGCGACGTGGTGTGGTCATCAGCGAAGAACAACGGCCAGGAACCCCCATGGTCAATCTCAAAGCTTACATGCCTGTGAATGAATCATTTGGCTTTACTGGAGATCTTCGTGCAGCTACCAGTGGTCAAGCCTTCCCACAGTGTGTCATGGATCATTGGGAACCAATGAGCGGTGATCCTATGGAACCTGGCAATCAAGGTAACATAATAGTATCTTTTCATGCTTTGATTTATTCATTTGAATTTTTTTAGTATACAAAATCGTTCGGGAAGTACGTAAGAGAAAAGGTTTGGCGGAAGAAATTCCTGGACTCGACAAATACTACGACAAGATGTAACGAGACTACATTATCAAGAAGAAAACGAAAGTCTGTCTTTGTTAAAAGTAAAAATAAAGCAAAAAGTATCGAACACCTGTTCTGGAACGCAAAAAAAGAATGCCTTTGTTCAATAGGTGTAACATGAATAAATTCGCTACTTGAAAGAAGCTTCATGGGGTGACTTTTTGCAAGAAACTTACAGTAGCGTTTGTATCGGAAAAATGCCGTCGGGTCCTACAAGATGACCTGAAGCCAATGGTCGCTTTCAAGCAATTGCTCCGATATCATTATTTCTGTCCGACCAATGCTTGTGTAGTCTGGAGCTTAAGGACATTTGACCATGTATCTCCCATTTTTCAGTTACACATATGGTCGAGCATAGCATGGTATATATAGCCTGTACGACGTAAACGCCGAGATGAGCGGAGGTTTGGCCACTTGCAACAGAACGGTGCGTTAGCATAAAGGTATATACACATACACTTCAAAATTTGCTATGCTTTTTGTCCATTTCATGCATTCATTAACTGTTTGTGCAAATTTCTTAAGGCGAAATGAAGATAAGCAAGGTGCTTTTCCATTGTTGGAGACTTATTTGCAACTTTTGGTTCTCGCTAGCTTCAAGGTGAGTGGAAGCAGAGAGGTCTTGAGGCACTATGCAAACAGCTATAACCATTCCTACTGCATATGCATATGTTGATCAAGTAGATTAACATGTTGTTAACCCGGTGTTCTCCGTCCTGTTAGTCAAATTATGTTATAATTCGGCCATTATCTAAGACGACTAGGGAGAGGCAACTGCCAAACGTCTTTGAACTCTGTCATTGTATCAAGGTCGGATCGCTGCGGATTGACTAGCTCAACCAGAAAAGGACAAGTTACCATGCAAAGCAGTTCAGTTTTGCATCCTTTTATTTATCACAAGACGTAATTGACATGAATCACTATTACATTGATTCAAGCCGGGGACATCAATAGACACAAAACGCGGTCTATAGTTGTCAAAAGCTCGGGGCATTTTTTTTGCGTGTCAACTTACGGAAATTTGCCTGTCAGTGTACGTCAATTTTTTCTTTGCGCCACTTGCAATGTGTCAAGGCAATGAGGTGCCAACCAATGATATCCAAACAACAACAGAGCAGGACTTTGACGAAGAACTATTTGGCAGTCTTTGTGATGGCCATTGCCATCCTCACGACGACATTGAAAACTTGAGGCTCATTCCTAAACTGAGAATCGGCCATATAACTATTATGGGTGTCCGGCAGGATGACTGGGAATGTGTGGACAACATTGCTCGGCAATGTAACGCATTGAGAGAGAACATGTGCATTCCTAGTTTCGGTGAAGTACAACAAAAAAATTGTTTACTCGGCCTTACCATTAACGTTGAGCCAAAAAAAAAAAAAGGTCTTCATCCTTGGTTCGTCCATCGCGTTATGGCAGGCAAAAGCCCGGAGAGCACTACCAAAGAGCATTATGATAGGGTCCTCAAGGCTTCCATAGCGCAAGAAAAATTGACTATGATCGAATGTTTGCCAGCACCTGCTACGTATGAGCATTGGATTGCTGACCTCCGTCAACGGTTACAAGAGCACCCTTTGGCCTTAGTGGGAGAAGTAGGACTCGACCGAGCAGCACGTCTTCTGCCTGGAGGCACGATGGATTGGCATGGTGTCAAGCCAACCACAGTGCAATCCACGCTCGAGCACCAGTTAGCTATTTTGGATTCACAGATCGATTTGGCGATAGAGCTGGATCGTGCAGTGAGCGTACACTGTGTCCAGGGTCAAGGTCATCTTTTAAAGCTGCTAGGATCCAAATCTCCTCGAACACCTGTGCGGCTATGCCTTCATTCCTACGGTGCATCACCTGCCACCATTGCCCAGTTTATGCGGCTTACTGGGTTTAGCATCTACGTTTCTTTCTCCGTCGCTATTAACGGTCGACTCGCACCAAACAAGCTTGATGCTCTTATTCAAGCCGTACCTGAAGACAAACTATTGATAGAATCTGATCTCAACAGTCCAGTTGGCATGGAGGAACACCTAGTAAAAATAGTGCATATTGTTTCACGTGCTCGTCAGTGGTCAGTGTCAAAGACTGTCCATCAGACAAGGAATAACTGGTTGAAGTTTGTCAACATCTCACGGTAAATACGAACTGAAGAGCTATTGCCTCAACGTTTGTTACTATTCCCGGTCTTATCAGCCAACAACAGCCGATTTCCATAAAGTCTTTTATATTTTGTTTATACCTCTATCTCACTAACGTTTTGCCAGCTATTTTTTGCCATAAGCAAATCTCCCTTATATCGTCTTCATTTACTCGTAATTTACCCAGAGAAAACAAAGGGTGAAAAACAGCGTCAATCCTGCCATAAGGATACTTTATATTTCTTAGCTCACATAGATATATTCTTAATAGCATCATTAATCTTCCTCTGTCGTGTCCAAAACACCCTTGCTTCGCTTAGTTTTGCGATCGCGCTGGTAGTACTCTGCCAAAATCTTTTGTGGGATACGGTTAAGCAATTCCTTGGGGAAGATACGGAGGAGAGACCATGCAAGATCCAAGGAATCATAGATCGTTCTGGATTCGTAGGCACCTAAATTCCAGACGTTTAATAAATGCAACTATTATTTATCCCCCTTTTTCCAGTTGTACCTTGGGCAATAAAGGTCTTCTCAAACTTCTCCAAGAACTCCAACGACAACTTATCTTCCTGATTCAATGCTTCCTCACCAACGACTGCCTTCATGGCGGCAGCATCACGACCAATAGCGTATTTGGCATACTAAACAGAGTTGGTACTGTTACTATTATGCCTAGCGAGTGATTCAAGGACAGGTAAATACTTACCAACTGATTTGAAACATCGCCATGATCCTTTCTGGTCATTCCTTCGCCAATAGCTGATTTCATAAGACGAGACAAAGAAGGCAAGACGTTGATAGGTGGGTAGATCTGTCGGTTATGAAGCTGACGATCGACAAAGATCTGACCCTCAGTAATGTAACCTGTCAAATCAGGAATAGGATGGGTAATGTCGTCGTTGGGCATGGTCAGAATAGGGATCTGGGTAATAGAACCGTTACGACCCTCGACACGACCGGCACGTTCGTAGATAGTTGACAAGTCAGTGTACATATAACCTGGATAACCACGACGACCAGGGACTTCTTCACGGGCAGCGGAAACTTCACGCAAGGCATCGGCGTAGGAACTCATATCGGTTAGGATGACGAGTACGTGCTTCTCCAACTGGTAGGCATAGTATTCCGCCGTGGTCAAAGCCAAACGAGGCGTGATAATACGTTCAATGGTGGGATCGTTGGCCAAGTTCAAGAACAGCGTGACACGCTCCATAGAACCGTTTTCTTCGAAATCTTGTTTGAAGAATCGAGCAGTTTCCATATTTACACCCATGGCACCGAAAACAATCGAGAAGTTATCTTCGTGACCATCGTGCACATCCTTAGTTGGTGCTAGCTTCTGGACCAGGCCAGCCTGACGACAGATCTGGGCTGCAATCTAGGAAAGAAGGAAGTGGTTGGAAGGAGCAAAATCACTTTCTGTTTCTTGCTTACCTCGTTGTGGGGTAAACCTGCAGCGGAAAAGATGGGGATCTTTTGGCCACGAGCAATGGAATTCATGGTATCAATAGCGGAAATACCGGTTTGAATCATCTCTTCAGGGTAGATACGTGAATAGGGATTGATAGGCGAGCCATCGACATCCAGGTAGTCGTCGGCGAATACCTTGGGTCCTTTGTCGATAGGTTTTCCGGAACCATTGAATACACGACCCAACATGTCTTCAGACACAGGAACTTTAAGAGTACTGCCTGTAAAGCTAATGTGTGTCTTCTTTGCATCAATACCCGACGTGCCTTCGAACACCTTTTGATATATAACAATGTCGCGTTACAAACCTTGCCACAACTAGAGTATAAACGAAGTATCTTACCTGAACTACAGCCTTGTTGCCCTGAACTTCAAGTACTTGACCGGCGCGGACTGAGCCATCAGGAAGGGTAAGGTCAACGATTTCTGAGTATTTTGGATACTGCGAGATAATACGTGTTACATATCAAAGTACTCCAAAACGGAAGAGAAATAAAAACGAAAATAAACCTAAAAAGCACAAACCTTGACATTGTCAAGAATGACCAAAGGGCCGTTGACGCCTGTCACTGTGCGGTAGTCTAGACAAAAGTGAAAACGAGAAAAAAAAACCCCGTTCGTTAGTGCTTCATGATGGCTTTGTAACGCTTGCGTGAACCTTACCCAATCGTGGTTTGGCAACAAAATCTCGGGTTACAGCAGACTTGTGTAATTCAAATGCCTCTCTGGGAGAAATAACTCTGGCCATGATGCTTTTTGTTATTAGGGGAAGAAAGCGCTAAACGAAGTTCCACCGGTCTTTCTCTTGCACGCGGAGTTTGCGTGTTGGGAAGTGTTTCAAAATACAACTCCGCTCATCTGCAGTGACGTCGTTGACTTGTTCCTACAACGAGCTCCTTACATTCTGTGTGTACGATCACAGAGGCCGTTAAGATTGTAAAATGATGATCATGTCAGCGACATGCGTCTAAACAAGATAACTTGCTGTTAGAGCTGATCAATAGATGAAGGTAGTCTGCTATCTATTGACCTTTGCAAGTTATATATTGTACAACGAGACGTATTGGCCACGAATGTTGGGATTCACAGGATATTGAACCTCTTATTTGCGCCTATCTCCTTATTTTACGCGCTGATTCATACAATATTTTGTGCTATTGAATATGTATTTCGCGTCAATCGGATAATGACGTTTGCGTCGTGTTTAAAAGGGGTCCTCTCTAGCTTTGATTTGGAAATGTTGTCCTGCTTTCATGCACCCATCCATTTACACTGTATTTAAACTAGCATAAAGAATTATTTAATAACGTATATAAATCATCTCAGTCCAACAAATCTCTTACCCGAACTCTTCGGACACACGACCATTAAGTACTTTTCATCGCTTTTTCTCCGCGTTTTAAAATATCATTACACCTTCGCTCAAGATCCAAGAAGACTTGACTTAGTCTTGCCATGCCATTATTGTGCGCTAAGGTCAATTCTTCTACTTTCTTTTCCAACGCTTCAATTGATGCCAGTTTCGGTTCCAGTAACTTTCTATTAGCCTCTTCTGTATAGACTTGATCCAGTTCTTTTGTGTTTTTAGATAGTCGTAGATCATATGCTTCACGTTTCTTCGCTCGCTGTTCCTCTGCCGTGGCTATTTTGGCTTCTAATAAACTTAATGCGCGCCGTATTTTCTACGATAGAAATAAATCCATGTCCGCTCGTACGCAAAGATCTAACTTACATCTTGCTTTGCTTTAAGTGCCAAGATGGTTTCTCTTAATTTCTTTTCACCCTCACTCCAATTGAGACTGTCCTTCTCGAGCCTCGCAGCCTTCGACATCACCTCTTTGACATTATGCATCTCTTGAAGGCAAATGTCTATATCCTATAGAGAATCCATAAGAACAGATTTTACATGTTGCACGGATAATTACGGATTTGATGATATCCATCCTTTCCGCCATCTGCTTAAGTGCATCGTAGGACTTGCCTACTTGTGCAAGAGTTTCCTGCATTTCTTTACATCGCTCCGAGAGCCTATTCATAGTCTTCGCCTTCCATCAGCACCAAACAACTTGATCTACACATTTCCCGCTGCTTGTTACCTCTCTTTTTTCTGAAGGATCAGAAATTGTCAAGCTTTTGTAACGTTTGCATTCTTGCATTAGCTGTATGGAACTAAACGAATGACCTGTCTACTAATAAATCAATTCTGTTGACTGTACAAAATATAGAAATGATTCATGATGAAATATTTACCAGAATATCCACTAACGCACGCCGCTCTTCTTTACATGCTGCCAGCTCTCTCTGTACACTAGCTGAGTTGTCCCGAAGATCCCGCAAGGTCGCTTCCAGAGCGGCGGTCTCTTCCTTTAATCTTTGTACTTCAGGACCCTCATTCACCACCTCTTTCCTTTTTGCGTGAACAATGAATTATATCGCACAAATAAGTATAAGCTGCTTACTCGTCTTCTGTCAGCGTATTTGCTAATTGTTCATTTTCATGTTTTAATCGTTCGACTTCATCCAGCACCTCATCCTTAATAAAGCATATTAGTATTTGCTGATCAAAACCTTTATGATTATTCTTACCGCTCCCATCGCATATGGTTCGAATGTTTTCCACGCATCTTGCATAAATTTGGCGTAATTAACAATAGCACACAACACGCGGCTCGTTCGATCGGGTGTCGGGTTTAGTGTATCTTCCATGACAAAGTTGTGATATCCAATTTCTGCCAGTACTCTTCGCCTAAAAAAGAATGATCAACCTTCATTGTGGTATACGGGACTTTCGAATGTATACATTTGTGCAAACACGGCAGCCGTGTTTGTTATATCGTCACGCAGTTCCTAAGATTCCAAACAGTTTAACCAGCGATAATCAAGACGCAGTGCAACAAACTTTGTCTTCTCTGGCAGCGATCAATGCTGATTTAAAGGTATCCATTTCAGCTACTCGCCAAGGAACCAAGATTCGCAAAAGACATTCGTACAGGTGACAAACGCGCCGTTGTGTAGGATGCAGGATATCGTCTTCGGACACGTTCAACTGCATTTCCCGCAGTGATTCCACAAGTGCTGGTAAGGTTAAAATGGGTGGATCGAATTCATCTTGAGCTTGTGACATTTAGGTTCAGCGATCTAGCAACGCGAGTGCGAAAGAGCAGTAGATTTTCGGTTATGGAACGCAAAAATTCACTCTCAGCTAAAGTGATGCGTCTGCAAACTATCCATATTGACGTTTTCAATTATCTGGGAATTGCCTGAAACTACTGGACTTGAAGTAAGCTTATTGCATACCATACAATCCTTCTAATCTAGCTAAAGACACTATATCCTGAAAATAAAATAAAAAAAACCATCTGGGCTATTCTATTACGTGTCCAAACAAAACCAAAAGAGAAATAGATATTGAATCCAGAGAAAATCAGATAATGAAACCAGCATTGGTGTATCTGTAATGAACGATAAATTTTAGTACTAACACATAAACTTACACAAGTGTTTTGGTAGCAGTGAAAAAATAGATTGTCTATGTATTTCTGTATTCCCAACATGGAGACGCTGAAACATAATAGTGCCCTGTAGTAACATCATCCCGCAAATTTCCATGCGTAAAGTATGGAAAAAAGCCATGACATGTGCTTTATCGCATGACTATCAACTGTTCCAATTGTTTTGCCGTACATCATGCAGCGAAACGAGCGAAACTCTAGATGGCCCAAATCCAAGCTGGTAATCTACAATAAAGCAGGACAGAATAACCAATAGTCAAAGAAGACTATCTTTGTGTTAAGATGTCGAAAGTATATAACGATTGCTCGGAAAGAATTGAGAAATGAAAGGAGATTTTGAATGCAACCCTTTCTTCTCTTTCAGCCGGAAGGGTATCGATACTAAGGAGAAAGTGCGGGTTGATTGGTTTTTTAGTGTTTGATAAGCAGTTTCTTTGAGTTTCCGCCAATGGAATCTTACAGAAACATCTCTTCGGAACATTGATTTTTTCTGGCCTGCTGCCCTTTTTGATGAACAGGAACCCGATGAGTTCTATGATATCATAGCTGGTTTTTTTGATTTTAGTACAGGATATTGTTTATTTTGCCATGCGTAAATAGATTGCACTGTGATATCAGGACGAATTAAAAATCTTCTTGCATGGAAATCAAACAGGGTCGGTTCGTTGCTTACACTTTTGGATTAACATGCAGTATTTTAAACAGAAGAATGGTAAATTTACAAGGAGATGAGAAAAAGGGAGGATGGAGGGAAATGGAAAGGAAACTTAGTGGTTTCTATGCCACGTGGCTCGGTATTTGCTGGAGTAAGTCCAGCATGACAGATATACTGATCCCCACCCTTTCAACTAGAAAATACCCGCACGTGGTATCGGAATAGATCGGTTGTTCTGGGGAGTATAGCCCAGAAAAGGGAGAAGAAAGAGAGGGAATCTTGCGTGAATAATAGGAGGGAAGCATCGGTCTAGGTGGAAAACGTTTGTTATCGACACATTCTGTATTATCTTGCTGGGTTGATAACAAGCATGCGTCGACAAGCAATCCGGCGGAGTGAATTGTCATGTCTTGTTTCGTAGCACTGTGGGAAAACTCACTTTGCCCCGAAAACGAGCCGGCCCGCAAAGGAGGCAAACATTTGCGTATAGTGTATAAAGAGGTCAAGACGTGTTGTCGTTGTGAATGACGGGTATCACCAGGTCTTAGGACCAACTTTCCGTGCGACACATAAGCATCCTTCACTTGGAAGTAATGCTGAGACTGACTGAAATTGGGTAAAAGCCATATCAAACGATAAGCACTGTCGAGCGTGGCGAAGTAAAGTGGAAGGGATGCCTCATTCTTGCGTCCATTGCTTGGTTCCTGAGGGCCCATGAGTTCATGCATATTGGTGGACACAAGCTGTAACACCGCACTCGCAGACCTCAACTGTTGTCGAAGGGCTTCATCAACGATGGCTGTTGGGAATACCTGATATAGGGATGAGAACCAACAAGCAGGGACCAAATGAAGTATATGGATGATAATCTCTGCTGGGAGCCGTTCCATGTATGAAAGGAGAAAAGGAAAAGTGAAGATGGGCAATGGAAAGGAAAAAAAAACAAAAGAGCATATCAACAGCCCTTAATCGCCGGGGATAAATATTTACCCAACTGGTTGCTTTTCCTTGTGACTCAACCCATCAATTCGGGGGGACTCTTCTGCCGCGGTTTTGGGGCTACCGTGCCACTTCAACCAATGGATAGACTTTGTCTTACCATGATCCCACCGATTGCTGCAATGGCGTCCGGGAAATGATGGTTGGCTCTCCCAAACCTGCGTTTTTATTCTCAGTCTACTAAATGATCTTAACAGTTTACCAAACGGATAGAATGCGATAAGAAGATCCAACCATCATGGTCAAAGACGTAGATGCTTTCGCAAAAAGAAATAAGGAAAACCTGAATTGATCTAGCTCCGATTGCCAAAGTATTTCATAAAAGATAAGAAAAAAAACATGTTTATGACACATATCATTAGCCACCCAAGCCATTTTGAAGAGCATCATTACTTTAGTGGAAGAGTACGGATGAGAACATGATAAAGGAGAATAAAATGCGGGCAAGATGAAACAATGAATGACGGCGATCATTTATACCAATAGGACTGCATTGATACAGCCATCGTTTTCTGGAAAAAAAAAAATAAAATGATCAACACTCTTGTATGCTGAATACTACATCACTAGTACTTACCAGGATTATTGGTTACTTGTGCATACTTTCCCCAGACTACCTTACCACCGGTTGTGACCAGACCAAGCTCAGACACATTCACTTCCAACACTGTACCCTTTGTGATCACACCAAGCTGAGTGTTCAATGGTGACTGTGGGTTCTTCTTGACACCAATAATAGGCAGATGGAATGTCGCCTTGAGTTCAGGATGGGTAACGTGGGCTTTCTTGTAGCGCATTGCCATAGGTCGGATAAAACGTTCGTATTTCGGTGGTTTACGTGTAAATCCATCACCAACAAAGGTGGCCTTCGTAACCAAGCGCTTCCAAGACTTTGACTTGTTCTTGCCACTCTTTACAACCTTGAACATTTCGTCCTCAGCCATACCACGAACAGTGGGCAACGGAACAGACCATTTGCCAGCCTTTTCCTTTCGCTTCTGTTTAATCATGTTGCTCAGAACTTTAGCCCGATCCTGGCCTTCACGATCCAAAAGATATGCCGGAACAGCACCGTCAGGAATGGCATCAGCTGTCTTCTGCTTGGCATTCTTTTCTTCATGCTGCTTAATGGTCTTCTTCATTTGGATCTTCTCAGCATGACGTTTCTTGTTGTGCATTTTTGCTCTCAGACCATGGACCTTTTGAGCAAACTGAGATGCCTTATGCACAGCACGAGCCTCCCTCTTTCGTCTAATAGAAAGAAATGACGATCAGTAAAGGGAACTTTCTGTTTGGCTGGTTTGACTTACTTGCGCTCTTCGTAATCAAGTCGGCGACCATGTCGCTTGATGTGCTCTTCAATATGTTCGTTTTGGGGCTATATACCAAGTCATTTAGTTTATCAATACTAATGAATCACAGATCAAAGAAATACAAGCGATCATTACCATAGCTTTGTGTCCACAAAAAAAAAGAGGAGGAGCCCGCTTTAGGAAGACTGGTTCGGCTTGCAAATTGCGACTGCGGGACTTGCAACAAGCCGCTGTCTAAGCCGCCAGGCCTAACTTTGTTAAACGCTTTAATTCTTTTATTTTTTTCTGTGTAAGGGAATAGTTATGACGAAAAGAAAGCATTCGGACGAAGATAAAGGCCATGCCGGAAAGTACCTCAAGGTCAATTTGACTGAGGCAAAACCTGATGTCGAGACGCCATATTTAGGTATGATTCTTGGGATAATGTGTTCTCGGTCAGCTCAACAGATCGTTCTCTAGCAACATTCCCCGGAATCCAACCCCCAGCGGACACCACATTTTCTGCCTATCGCCGTAGTGGCTCACAGACATCCTCCCATAAGGCGAGTCACCGTGTGGTCAGTGGAGAGACGGAAAAAGTCGTCTTTTCTGGTGCGAACTTTGGAAAGGACGCTGCCAACGGTCTTTACTGCAAGTAAGGGGATTTGGACTGCTTCTTCTATCAGTATCACATAGCTAAATAGCACCTAACTTAGATATCTTGTCGGTGTCTATTCAAAAAAGGATCAGGCTCTTACGTTAACGCCCGCTTCAGTCCTACGCATGCGACGATCAGTGAAAGCACTCAGTTCCGCTACAACCGACGACAATATTGCAGCGAATGACTTTACGAGAGCACGTGCGGCCCTTGGTTTGGCATTTGGTACAGCTAAAGCGAAGCAGCAGCTTAAAGATGATGAAAGAAACAAAGTCACTGGAAAAGAGCTGGAAGAAGAAATGCCTTCCATTCATCATGAGATTGGAAAGGCCAGCAAAAATACACCAAAGCAAGCCGATTTACGAAAAGATATGGAAAATCAATTGCCGGTGCCCGCTCACAATATGGATGCAGAGTCGCCAGAGGAAGCATACGACCTGTCAAGCATCGTGACCGAAGAGGAGCTGAATGCCATGCCAGTCAAAGATTTGCTGAAAGAAACCACTTTGGAAGGTATCCAAAGTCACTTGCCTTATGGTCTGTCCGGCTTTATCAACGACCGTATTCTTATCATGATCAAGACTTCTGGCAAAAAGGATCGATCGCGGTTGCGCACACTGGTGTATATCTCACATCTCATGGCATACCTCTGCCGAGTGCGCCCGAACGATCTTAAGACCCGAAGAAAAGTGGAAAGCGCGCTCAACAGCCCACCTACCATCGTTATTGATAAACTCACCGAACGATACACTGTGTCCAACGTGTAAGATGAGGGGCAAAAGAAGGCTTGATCAAGTCGCAAATACTGACTGCTATGCATAGGCGTACAGATCTGATGAAGGACAAGATTCTATGTCACCTATTTGTCTTATGTCTTTCAGTGGCAAACTACAGTGTGGTCTGTGATAAACTTGCAAAAGATCTGTCTATGCGACCGTCAAAGTAAGTTTATTTTCAGAAAGATTAGACTTGGTGTACTTATAGTATATTTATTATTCGATTAGGGTCATTAATGTATTCAGGAACCTTGGCTGTAAGATTGAAGCATGTAATGCGGACGAGCGTGCTGCTGAAGGCTTGGACAAATCTCTGGCCGCAAAGAAAGCGACGTTGGTGATGCCTCTAAAGTTTCCCGAACTGCGAAAAGCCAAACGTAAAAATTAGTTAGTACCACATAAAGTCATTTTTTTTTCCTTCGCATTCACGCAACATCATGTGGACTACCCTATTTCTTATTGTCCAATAGGAAGTAGCACTATGGACACAGTAAAGAGCACGGACCAAAACTTTGCAGTATCATACAATTGATCAATAGACCTTTGTTCTCATTTACTAACATATAATATACATATAAAAGTACCTGATCAGGATATATAAAATTGCTAATCATGGATGGTAGACTTGCATTCATTCGAACCTTACCACATTCGCACAGTTCTGTTTATTAATCACGTGGGTTTCATATGGCATTAAAAAAAAAAAGTAAAAGAAAAAGAAACTCCCATCCCCTTGCATGTCTTCAAGTCATCACGAGTCATTCAACACTGAAAGCAGTACGGCAAGTCAGAGTAGCGGAATGCACAGCTATTCCTCACCGTATGCCATTGACGCACTGGATCAAATACCAACCCCTGTATTGAAGACTTTGGTTGGACTTGGTCCCGCTATCAAACTCATAGCCCATGCAGCAGAACTCATCGCTTGGCGAACATCACAACCGCGACAATCGCTTCTGCTGGTCTTATTATGGATTGTCTGCTGTTTATGGACATGGCATGTCTTGGCATTTGGTGTGCCGATGCTTCTGTTAAGCAAACTGTGGCGGGACTGGTTAGGGGTACGTACAACTCGGTATCGACGGGAAAAATTGGAGCGTGAAAGACTAGCACGAAGGAGAAAGCGTGAGGAGCAGAAACGAGAAAACGATGAAGACGACGAGGATGACCAACAGACTCAAGAGGAACAAGAGGAACTCATCTCGCGTAAGATCCAGCCTGAAGGTCAAGTATCGCTGGACGATACGCTCAATCACCTAGTGATTATCACTGAACACGTCGATAAAGCGCGACAACAACTCCAATGGGTGATGTCCTACCTGGATGGATCAAGACCAGACTTGGCTGTTTCCGTTCTTAGTGTTTTGTTGTATGTATGGCCACTATGGATCCTGTTGACACTATTGCTGGGAACAAGCGGAAGCTTAGCCTTACTGGGTGCCATTACCCTTCTCAGCCCTTCCCCTTGGTTTAAAGTCATCCTTCTCGCTGCGCGTCGGAACGTGTTGCTTGCAAATCTAGCGGCTGCACTCTGGGCTTACGGAGTAGCTGTTACTGTGTCATGTCTTCATTTGCCCGGTGCAATCCTAGGCAAAGCAACCTCAGCTACTACGGGTGGATGTAGCAGTGTGAAGCTGTGGTTTATGCAACTGTTCAAACGAGTCAAAGTGGAAAAACAGAAAGCGCTTGACATCCTCCAGAAAGAAGATGAAGTAGAAACACAATCTGGAAAAAAGAATGAAATGGTGTTTCAGTTCGAAGTATATGAGAATCAAGTAAGTCTCAAACAGACTCACTAGACTCGGTTTTGCTCAAGTTTTGCCAATTAGCGGTGGTGGTTGGGAATGGACTGGACGACTAACATGATGCCCAGTGAACGAGGGCCTTGGTACGTAAACGAACTGCGAAATTGTTTAGGGATCGAATCAATAATGATCTCTCATACTGATTTCCTTTTATAATTAGGACGGACAAGCAACTGAAGGCAATTCCTTCGAAAGAGAGCTTTAATCTGCCAGAATCGACGCAAGAAACCACCTATCATCCAGCGGGTGATGGTTGGGTTATTGAGCGACGAACAAGCAAGACTTGGCAATGGGCAGACAACGAATGGTGGGTTGATATGACCGGGGAGGTACAAAACCGCGTGGATCGAAATGGGTGGGAGTATGGCAACAATGCTTGGAAGTCTACTACAGGTGTGGCGGGAATCAAGACCTTTACAAGGAGACGACGATGGTGTCGCCGTGCACGTTTAATTGAACGACAGATTGAACATCGTGTTCCAGCTCCTAGAGAGAATAGCAATAGCTTACGGAAACGGCACTAAGAGATGAAACTGGATGGCATAACCATTACGTCCTGGTCAATCTGAAACATTAACAATTAAAAACCAGCCAAACCAGAAAATATCACACAATTGAAAAAAAAAAATATCAGAACGGGCTTCTTTTTCATTCAAAGGATGATGCGATTTATTTATAATAGATTGGGGATTCCCCAGCATGTTGAACGAATACGACCCAAAGGATCAGCTAGAATGACCTCTTTGGAAAGACAATATCCTTATCTACAGCATATAACGCCAAGGAGACAGATGAGTGAAAGGAAAAAAGAACAGCTTTTAAAGAAAATTGGACGTATTGCGCGATGGCTTGATAATGCTGTGCCAGGATCGCCTATTCCATTGGGCATCGACTCATTGCTTGTAAGGGAGAGGAGAACGAAAAAAGAGACACGATAGGATAACGGGATGTCATGGTTACGTTAGAGTTTTATTCCTGTGGTTGGAGGGTTCATGGGATGTATTTGTGCTTTGTACCAAGGTAAGTCATGTCCATAGAATAAAGAAAAGGAACAAAATCGATTGATTGGTTCAGTCTATCTATCGACAATGTTCGGTATCCCACTGTGGCTCTTATTGCGCATGATGATCAACGTGACATTGGGTAACCTTAGAAAAGATGCCTGGGAATTTTCTTCACCTCAACTCACACGCACAATGCATTGTGTTTTGTTAACTACAGATCTGTTTATTGGATTAATTCCTGTGGTGGGTGGTTTTCTGGACATCTTTTATAAGGCAAACTTGTGGAACTACGAAGCGTTGCAAGATTATTTGGCTACAAACGGAGAGGGTAGCAGTCGATCAACTGCTGCTGTAGAGATTGGATGGATCCAGTTAGGCAGAGACATAATCCACATGGCAACCACCACTATTTCCTCCTTTAAAAATAAAGCCAGATGACGATGACGAGGGATAAGTGAGGTTTTTTTAATGTTGGTAAAATGGAAATTCGGATAAAAAGTAGAAAGTTGGTAAATTGTATGCAATGATATGATGGTTATATGCGTGCACATAGGCATATTCTTGGTCGGCTTGTCAGATGTTAATGGCAGGATCGATGAGAGTACGAAAAAACGGAGGAGGGAAGTGAGAGGGGAAGGTGGGGATGGTCCGTTCAATGATCCACGAGGTTTTGCAGTTCGTCTTCGTCACTTACAATGTGGGTCAAAATGGCCATCAGGTTGGCAACATCACCACCAGAACGCATCCAGACATACTTTCGGACATCTTCCAATCGGTTCAAAGCCTGGTTAGACCGGTGGAGTATGCCTTGACTTGCTTTGGTCCGTTCCAGGATCACTTCCTCTTTGGCTTCGCTAATGAGTCGCTGCAGGTGAATGGGCAAAGCATAAACATCGTCAGTAAAACTTGTCTCAGCAAGGAAAGCGCCCATATTTGGTGCAGTAAAAAGATTCAAAAGATAATTGTATGGAAATGGTTGTTCATCTGTATTCATGTTCTCCTCGACCCTGCAAGATTCTGCTGCAATAGAGGCATCTTCACCGAATGTATAAGCATCATGATGACAATAACAACAAGAATCACTATATAAATGGTTCGACATGGTATGTTGCTTGTTTCCCGACTGTATAAAGAAGAAAATATCACGTTAAAAATTGTCACTGGGAGAAAAGAAAAAAAAAGATTCAGTTGCGGGAATTTCCGCATTTTGAAAGCGAATTTTAAACATCCGATGTTCAGATCAGGCATTCCGAACCCCACCTTCATGGCGAAATGTTACGAACGTACCCGAAACCGAGTAACACACAGTGAAACGTTATCCTTAGCTCTATATTTAACAAGGTACTTCGTAAAACAAAAATAATAGATCAAGACGGTCTAAATAAAAAGCTGTTACTGTTCAGTTGTAACAAACCTCAACCTTTCTTTGTAAACAGAATAACAGCAAGTGCATCTATATTTCTGCCGCCAAAAGATGGGATTTCAAGTTGACAGGATGCGGTGAACAATGAATAGAAACGACGTAGGACAAAAGAGGGAGAATACTGAATACGCGTCTGCTGTCCATCGGTTCGCCTCAACGACAATTAAACATCCGGATAAAATATCATCCAACATGTAAATGTCTTATCCAGTGGCATAATACTCGTTTCTGAGAGGGGCCCCTCTCCTGACCAATAGCTCCATGTAGAATTTCAGAGGCTATATGTATCCTTAGATTACAGCTATGAACAGGAAATGATACAAATCCGCTGTCCGCAAAGTCATACTTTTTTGCTCGAGCCGTTTTCACTTGGCGATACGCTAGGTAAAGTCGAACGGATACTGTTCGCTGTTACCATGATAATGAAAATTTACTGTTTCTTGGAGCAAATTGATTTAATGCGAAGTTAGGTGAGTCATGCATTTGGATATATGGTTGAATACTTCTTCTGTAATGGACGCAGGTTTGCAAAGTAGCAAAATTAATTGAACTTCTTTTCACTTAATGGCTGATAATAAATTGATCTGCTCATAGAATACAAATATCATATATCCTGCTACCTATCTTGTCGTGAGCTCCATAGTAAACAAGCAAGGACCTGACGATCAACTGCTAAGCTAACTTTCCGTCCGTCTCGGAGTGGTTGATCCTTCCAATCCCGTGCGTCGAGAATATCTTTTACACTATCTGTGTCACATTCAATGGGCATCTCTTTCTCAGCTAAGCGACAGCAGTAGTTAACGACTTTAGCCGGTCGCACTTTGTTTAGCGAAATTTGCGTGTTAGCCTTCATTAGAGATAATAGTTCGCAAAAGTCGGACAAGCCATATGGTTCACCCAAATCATATGCTGCAGTCAACTGTACAATCGCTGCATTCAAATGCGAGCCTAAACATCATAAAATCAAAACGATAATTCGACTAGACCATCAGACATACATTTTCTCCATCGCACGCTGAATCCATTAGCAATGACATATCTATCGTTAATAATATGATAATTACAGTCCTTGCAGCCATGATGATCATCTCTGATTTCTTGCTCATATCCTGTTAAAGTTAATAGCACGGCGTACAACGGGTCGGATTCACTTCATCTGATATCAGCTGAATTCATAGTAAGCGGCTATTACCTTAATTGCATCTGTATGGGACGTTCTAGCGTTTTATGTGGCATTAGTTCGTAGTGATCAATCAACTTTGAAGCAAAGAAAAATATTCGCGCCCTATCGACCCAACCGCATAAGGATTGATGCAGTGCAAGCAAGTGTCACTTGCCTTTTCATGTCGATAACACCAATCTCCCCAACCACTTGGCCCAGTTGCACAGTTGATTGTACTCGGCTATAAACAGCAAGGTCTTTTTCAAGTGAGTGTGGTAAAATATTTACCGCACCTCTTTCGGTAGCAGCGCGAAGAGGCCAGTCCTCGAAACGACATCGGTAAAGCTTTGAGTGTCGTGATCGACAAATTGCATAGTCAGTTTTAACACGATCAATGCTAAAATTTAACGTGCTTTCTTCTCCAAAGGTCTCATTCGCCGCTCTTTTTCTAGTGGAGTGATCCAGTAGAATATGGGAAATATTCCGTTTCCTAACCCTGGTTATCGATGATGGCAATGAGATCTCAAGCCTTTCACTGGCGGGCACTTGACTAGAAGGTTGCAGTGCGGGAGGAATTGGTCTTTGTATATTACGAATAGCTGCAGGGTTGGAAGTCGCTCCTAGCTGTCGCACAATGTCGATACGCTCGCTACGTTGAACAGGTGCTATTCGATCAGACGCGTTAATGGATTCAACTTCTCGTGTTTGTTCTGGCAATACACAGCATGTTGCTTGTATGTGTTCCCGGTAGTCTTGGTTAGCGACTGTTGCATCGTTCTCCAACGTGCTATCTCTCGGCACACAAGTGACCTGTTCTTGTGCACTCATGGCTCGCTCATTAAAGTCAGTGTTTGTAGCTTCCAATTCTGGTTGAAATTGTTCTATATGCCATTCCATTGTATCGTTGCTGGTGGTCTTGCTAGATACTATTTTTTCACCGCTATGTTCAGATGGATCCGGTGTCCGTTTGCTTGCTAGCCACTCGCTCAATGACGGAACACTTTGAGCAGCAGCTGACCTTTCCTCTGGGAAAACCGGAATGGGTTCGGCTTCGTCTTCAAGCCTAATATACTCATCATTTGGTTCAGAAGAGCTCCATTGATCCGCTCTAGGAGTTTGTCCATAATCTAGCTGAGCATTGTCTTGGCATCGCAAATTCAGATTGGTCCCAGACGAGTTTCCTGCTTCAGTATTTCCAGTCAGCCGATCTTTAGCATAGGATTGAACCAATGCTTCCTTCTCCGTGGATCTGGGGAATACTTTGTTTAACGAATATTAATGCTATAACCAGGGTACATACATATAGCGTTCCTTACAATGTCGACCATTAAACAATCTGTCATAAACAGATCCATAGACTTTGTCGAGTATAGTTTCGACTAGGTTGAGTATATGTTGTTTTCGATGGAAAAGAACTGCATTTTTGCTTGGCTCAATATTAACTACAAATATTCAGTAACTGGGTTATCTTTTTTTGGTGGGAAATATTACCATCGTATTTATCAGGCTGAGCTTTGATATGGATATATACAAATGGCATCTTTTTGGAAGAATCTGCGACAGATCAGACAGTGCAGCAAATGAGCATTCCAATTACCATCTATGGAAAATGTATCTCTACACCGTTTTCGTATCATAGCCACCATCTCCTTAAGATCTGATTTTGTATAATTGATGGCTCGTCCGTTCACAAAAACAAAGATCCGGTCATTCTTATATATAACAGCGGCATCTACCTCACAAAATTATGTCGCGTCACTTAATATAGCAATTACCTGCAGATGGTTTTGGCAGCACATAATCAACGACAAATCCTTCACCGTCTTCGGTTACTGATCCACATGTCAATGCATCTGCAAGCTGTGCACCATAGACAGCAGATATAGAATCCATCACTTCGTCTTTAGCTGGTTTGATCCACGTGGTTTCTCGTCGGCTTCCTAGAGTATCTTGTGCTTGCTGAAGGGAGAATCTTGTATTCGGATGCGACAGGCTGAACCTGACTAACAAATCTTGGATCCGTTTGATTCCTGTTGCGGCGTTCTTTTGTGCGACCTGATAATTGTTTAGCGGAGACCATAGTAATTTTGATATTGCATTACCTGTCTTCGCACTGGTATGTTACGAAATGGTTCATGTACAGATACAACTGTACCTGAATTTGCCAGGCCTGTGGCAACCTTCTCACAAACTACGCTTCCCTCGTGGTCAAAGTCGTACTGGCGGGCGACCATGTCATTAGCTGTCTTTGTGATTATCTGAAACTTCTCAGCAATTGCGCATATAGAGTTTAACGCTTCTCCTAGAGATCAAATAGCACAGCTTAGATTTACGCGAACAACTAGCGCATCCTTACCTCTAAATCCTAAGCTGGTGATTCTATCGATGTCTTCAAACGAGGAGATTTTTGATGTATGATATCGTCGAGCCATCACAGGCCTGCAATTCTCTGATATGCCACACCCGTTGTCTTTTACCTATGTACTATGAATCTTCTAGGCTGCGTTGATTTGCAAGTTATACCTGTACAGATAGAAGTCCACTATTTACTAGTTTAATCTGAATATTATCGGATCCAGCATCAAGTGCATTCCTATTACTGCCCTTAGATCGCAGTCAAATAAAATAAGAGACTTACTCTATCAGTTCCTTCACGATCGATTCGACATCAGTAATCACTTGACCAGAATGAAGATGGCGAACAGTTGCTTTGTCGAGAGCGCGAATGGGTCGGCTGCTCATGCGATCCTTGTGATCAAGTTGCAATACCGAGCGGTCTTATGGTTGCACGTCACAAGGGCGTTATTCTATCATTTTACAGACACTTGGCGCTGACGTATAGTATAAAGTTAGTTGACTGACGGTATCTTTGCATCCGTTAAACAACAATGTCTAAAGGGTATTAGTATGGCAGGGGCACTTGAAGTTGCAGAAGCTTAAGTGTGGGTCAAACAGGCGTAAAGCCCATCGGTGAATCAACAGCGAGTAAACAACCTACAGTTATTGAAGGTCCCATATGGAACGTTATCCAATCTATTGATACTGACTGAATTGTTACAATACTGGGGGGTAACTACAGGAATTTTATACTATAAAGTGTAGTTTTTACTCATTAGCAAGAGATACACGCAGCATACTATTTTGGAATGAAGTAGACAAAAATGCGATGGATAGTAATTACTAGTTTATGTATCATTTTTTGTAAAACTTTAATTATTTTTGGATGGGTATGTTGTATATCCAGAGCAAGTGGACGAATCGATAGCATCAATAGGTACATAGGTACTTGTACCTTTGACATTGAAATAGAGCCACACTTCACTAATAGCTCCGTCATGACAAGTTATCTTTGGTTGTACACCTATGGCTGACTGAATTGCGGACTCTAAGTCACCGATAGACACTGATCCTTGGCCTGGAGTGATGCCGGCGTTTTGGAAAATTGAGTACAAATCGTACTGGTTGCGCAGGCTCAGGACTTGTTCAAAGTAAGTATACATGTCCTCGTATTTTTGGTAGGATGATCCGAAGCAGGAAGGATCCAAAGTTGAAACGCAGGTTCCTGCACGCGAGATCAGCACACTTTGAATAGCTTCATCTGATATACTTACCGTGCTTGTCCCATTCATGGGTCCAGAAAGCGCTGTTGTCGCCTTAAATTTGCAATCCCGATCAGGCTTAGTCTAATTCGAGAACACCTTACCTTTGTAAGATGGCCAGTATGTGTTCATTTGCTGGTACAGCGAAGGCTGGTTGCTCTGGATAATGGACCCAACGTCGCTATAAGAGCGCGAGCTATCACATCCTGCATCTCCCGTTTGCCCACCGTCGCATGTATCCGGCCAAAGACCGTGCAATGTAAAAGCATTTTCCGGACCATAATCAGTAAGCCACTGAGACCAACGATTAGAAATGGCCTTCATATCAAACCAATATCTCTTACCTGTTGTACCAAGACTAAAATTCCGTATTTTGGCGAGCAACAGGTATTGGTGCTGGCGCCGCTACATGAGATCACGTCAACTAATATTGTTGCGTTTAGTATCTAACAACGGATAGCGACCTTATTACTTACTAGGACAGGAATCAGACGCACGGGGAAATAGCACCGGGCTACTAGTGACAAGTGAAATTGCAGATAACAGTAACGTTGACGATAAGAGAAACGGGGACTTCATGATGCAAGTAGAAACACTGAGCATAACGATTTGGGCATTTTATATCAACAGCTCAGGATACTACGTGTATTTTAGCATGGAATGGACTTGAAGCGTAGATGGAAATATTCTCTTAATTAAGGAATAATGGATTTGTTTAGGAACAAGAGAGAGAAGCGACTCTATACCCATATCATCTACATTAGTTTGTACACGTGCGGTATAGTCTGGTATGTCGGTAACACAATCCTATTCAAGCAAAAATTAAAAGGGTCTTTTTTGGGTATTTGGTACGACCATAAGAGCTAAATCACTGGAACGTTCCTCATTTATCAGTGGCTATAACATATGAGGCTCACACTGCAGCATTTCTGACTGGAAAATTAATTCAGAGTATCACCGTTATACCTAATGACACATCTTCCCGAATACGGTATGGCGCAATGGAGATTCGACAGCCATGAAGTGCATTATACCTATGCTTCATCATAAATAGGTTCCTCCAAACGATATCAAAATCTGTTCAAATACACAAAGACAATTAGATTACAGACGGTGACTTTAACGTCGTAATCTGCACGTGCCACAAGGGCGTTTAAGCTCAAAGACACAAGGGATTGAAGAGGTCTTAATGAACTTTATTGAGATGCAGCAACTAAGGAAGACCCAAACTTACTGAGACACGGAAAGGCATGGAAACCCTAGTTATGATTGAGTAATATATCGCTATTGACGTTAAGTCCGAGAACAATTTGCTGCAGACAATGTGATACGAGGAAAAGATAAAAAGCGTGACAGGTTATTATCCATAGATTAGCCGACAGTGGTTTAGATAGCCGTGGTGGTTACTTTGGTAAGATCTTGTTACAACAAGTAAATATCAAGGAACACAGAGGATAGAGTTATGCAATCTTACTAAACAAATGTAGAAACATAGCCGCCGGCTATATATGTCCGTTATCTTGAACCAAGTCTTTCGATGTTTGTTCGCTCTTGTCCAATGAGCGGTCGTGATTTCCAGCGCATGTTAATACTGTTTGATAGCTTGCATTTGGCTTGAACAGAGTGGCTGAATTTCTCAATAATGACGGTAAAGTCCTTCCAGACAACAGACGTCTAGTTTACATTTATTACGTTTCCCTTATGCCATGCCCCACGGTTATAAAAACTCTACCGAGCAAAGATCCCGTGATGAAAACAGTTACTTCGCGTCTTTCGCATACGCAAACCCATTACACTCAGAGAAGACAAAATGGATACTATGAGAGTTGCATATAGCAAACTTTCCGCAGGCATCTCTTTACGTATAGCTAGTTCCAATATGATTGATAGCCTGTTTTATTATGACCTCTGCTGGTATCAAGCGATACAACATTCTCTTGGCTACAGGTTGGAAGAGTATAAGAAATGATGCTTCTCGAAACGCCGCGATATCGCAATCAGTTCTTGGACAAGAGGGTACGTTGGCACTAAATACAGGGATTACTTTCTCTTCACCGGCAGTGAAATCATACAAAGTGGCAATCAATAATGAATGATGAGCATTGTAAAGACTCGGCCAGAACCTGGTTCGGTCTCAGAAGCAAGAAACGTGCAGTCTCCTGAAGCTGCAAAATTTCGTTAACCATGAGCTAATCCCTAAAAAGACTTGCTATCACAGGCAGTATTGCCATCAGTAGTTATGGGACCACGCTCAAGAGCAGGGTTTCATCTTCCACCACAATGGTAAAGACACTTTCGTTGACGGACATTAACGAAAGGATGTTGTTGCATACCGACGGGAATGGGCAGGGCGTACGATAGGGTACAGGTCATTGACGGCCTGATTTAATGAAAGAAACGAAAGAGGAGGTAGTAGAGCCTATCTTCTTGTCTAATGAGGTTGAATTTCTATTTGTAACTCATGAGGAATTGACTTTTTATGCGAACGATGGCAATCATGACATATTGCTAGAGGAAGGTGAAAGTCCATTGGGAAAGCAGAATCCAAAATCGTCGATTATTATCAGTGAATTCCAACGCGCTTGTCATAGAACCATGGGGGATAAATATATGGTCAAGTGAAAGCAAGTTTCTTGGAGGTGCGAACCGCGAACAATACTGGACAAGCCAAGATCTTCTTAAGCAACAGGTAGAAGCTGCTTCCTCCTTTTCCAGATGCTCCATCCTGGTTGCAAAGCAATATTCCTTTTCGACCAAGGCAGCAATCACAGCGTGTACGGCAAGGGTGCATAAGTGGCAAACAGACTACTTCTCAAGAACAATCCTGCTAGTAAAAAATATCAATGCCAGTTTCGCAGTACCAAGTTTGTCCTCGGTGGTGATGAATATCCTCAACAGAATATCGCACCGAGACAAATAAGTAGGAACAGCGGATGGGAAGATACGAGGTAGGTCAAGGGCATTATAACAGTATAGATGGAACGAAGCTTATTTAAACGAGGAACACCTATATGGACCGGGCAAAAAAATGGAAACTGGATTGGCAAGAGCCTTAAAATACAGATTCCAGGTGCTGTGCTCGGCATCTTTGTGAGTTCAGCCTGATTTTAAGGCGCAAAAAAGCATCACTAGGTGAAGCTGTTCGGAACGAAGGCCGTATATTTAAGCTGTATCCCAATTTTCATTGCGAATAATTGAATCGAACGTGCTTAGAGTGCAGTCAAACGTGAAGCTTGCCGAAACTGTAACTACAGTTTGAAGTCGCTCCAAGAGAATATTGACAAGTTGTAGGATGTTTCGGGTGAAACTCTACCGTTAAAGTGGTATCAAAATAGATGCTAGCGCTACATGAAGCATACACTAAACACATTAACGTGGAGGAAGTGAAAAAGCTTTGTGAAGCAGAAAAATCCCATCGCGGGTTCGGCTTAGAGCTTAGTCTCAATGCGCCATACCATTACAGTCTCCGAAGAACGACCTTCCTTTGCCCTTCACAACGTTCTTATAGCAAAGTATTTTTATCGCTGGCAAGTTAGCAAGCCTAATAAAGTTGCTGTCCATATCCTTTTCACGATCAATTTAACATGAAAATTTAAAACCATTCACGAAATACTGACAATGAATAGTAATTTGTGCTAAAAGATGATTTTTAAAAGTTTAGTTGATCAAACCAACTTAATTTGCAAAATCAATAAACTCAGATGAGAGTCAGCAGGTTCAGATGGATAAGGCAGATCAATAAATGATACTGTAGGAGCAAACTTTGTTTATGAAACAAGACAAGTGATTTTTTTGATGTTGATGTGTAAGTATATCAGTCGAGATCAACATTGGAGGATCTTCCAGGTTTCGCTGCAATGCCTGCTGGCGCCGATCCTTGT
>MZZL01000407.1:330276-369934 GCA_002749535.1 Apophysomyces variabilis | reverse complement strand
TGAAAGTGATGATACCACAGATAGAGGGTTTCCAAAGCCCCTACGCCTGGTCGAAACTTGTCACCAATCCTCTTTGGCGTGCAAGCAGACGACTCCAGCGTAGTCCTAATCCACCGCCTGACCCTCTCAAATGTGCGATCTTGGATAGGCTCCAGCAGATCCATGATCAACAGCGCGCTGAGTTTGTCATGGTGAGGAGGGCTCTGCCATATCCTGGATGGGATCCCACCTTGTTACTTCCATGCACTACTAAGGAACGCTATTGTCTGATCAAGTGGCGTATTGCCTGGCTCCCGCCGACTCCGTCTGTATCCTGTTTATGTGGTAGTAAAAGGGCTAACCGCGCGCATTTTGTGGATGGATGTTCTATCCTCTCTTCTCACATTCGTTCGCTGTCAGATTTGCTGCCGTCTCCTGTCCTGGATGATGTGCATATTCTTGACCATGTGTTGAATGAGTTTCCACTGTCTCTCCGCCGGTTTGATGAAAAGTTGGTGAATATATGGCGTCAGCTGTTGTTCATCCTTCGTGAAATCGATCGGTGCACGTCTACTTTGGCTTTTGATCCTGAACCTCTTCCTGGATCCGTCCTTGCGGATGCGTTTGATGAACACCAGCGTCAATTGCTAAAAAAACAAAAAAAGAAAAAACCAAAAAATTCTCTTTCCCTTATATCTTTCTCTTCTTCTCCCACCACGGCTTGTAGCTCTACTAACCCTGTTCTGTAGTTGTGTGCCTGTCGTGAATGCGTAAGTATCTTGTTAGATGTTTTGCAGGTCTTCTGCTGGGCCAATGACGATGCTCACTGGTTCGGTTGGTTCTTATATCCAAAGGCTTGATGTCTCTCCATTGTGCAGTTTTTACTTTTATGTTTTTTATCCCCGTGTGGGTTTTTTATTTTTATTTATGTTTTCTACTATGTACCTATGCTATCTCTATGCTTTTCCCTTACCTTTCGCTCCCCTTTTACTTACTGTTTCCCATTTGCCGCATTTGGCCAAAGTATCATGCCGATCTTTGTGTCACTTGGTCTGTGCCCCACTTACCCTCCTTTATGTTTTTTATTTTTTTACCTTGTGTTTGAGGTTTTTTACATTCCTATGCCAAAAGATCAATGGGTGGGTGATTTGCTCATGATAGACAATGCCCATTAAGCCCAATAATAAACAAACACTTCATCTCTGGCATATCGACCGTGGAAGGCATACTGCGACAAGATACATAAGGGGGGTCCGGAGGAGATGGCAAGTGCAATCAAACGTATGCGCCTGAACTGAAGGCCCACCGTCACCCTAACGTCACGTCACGGCCCACAGCATGCTGCCAATCAAATGGTGGATCATTTGGAACGAGTGTTCGGAGGCTCTGTGTCACTTTGTCAGAAGCCAGGGTGGTACCTGGATATGTACGAAGTGGACAGTCCTTGGACACTAGAAACTGTACTTGACGCGGTAAAGCAACTGCCGAATCGGAAGGCACCTGGTGCTGACCATATCTGTGCAGAAATGCTTAAACCAATCGCTAACAACCTTGGCCCAGTGCTCCTTGGCTTGTTCAACTTGTGTTGGCATTGGTCTTGGACACCGGTGCTGTGGCGTACAGCCCAAGTAGTCCCCATTTACAAAAACAAGGGAAAGATAGACGATCCGGCGAGTTATCGTCCGATCAGCCTGACCTCAGTTTTCCGTAAACTGTTGGAACGGTGTATTTGTCCTTCCCTGTTGACGACCATGCCGGAGCTAGATCTCTCCCAGGGTGGATTTCGGTCCCACCGTGGTACACTGGATCAGGCCTTGTGCTTGCACGAGACAATGCGCGCTTTTTCTCACGTTGGTGAACCACCAGTAGTTGCGTTCTTGGATATCAAGGCGGCCTATGATAGTGCCAACAGGGTGATCATCTGGGAGACATTGAGACATTACATTGCACCGCATTTACTTCGTTTGCTCAGCAATATGTTCGAGGATATACTGGTAAGGGTCATTTTGGCCAACTACTCGTCTAGGGCTATTACGCCTAAGCGAGGTGTGTTGCAAGGATCTATTCTTTCTCCCTTCTTGTATTCAATCCTTATTGATACATTACCCCGTTTACTTCGCTCGGTATCGTTGCATCCACACTTGGTGCGCGTGCCAGTTGATCCTTCTACCCGTTCTCTCAATTGGACCACCAGACGCGACTTTCCTTTTGCTTCTCTCGTAAGGAGTGGTGATCCCATCTCATTGCTTAATGAGATGCGGCAGCCACATAATCCTTATTTTGTCCCCGGCGTTCCTGGTGCGAGAGGACGGTCTCCCGTTCCGGATTACTCTTACGTGCCTCTCAACTGTTTTATGTACGCTGATGATGTGGCTCTTGTGGGTCGCCCTGTTGACGTACATAGAATGTTGAAGGCTGCAGAGGTCCATTCTGTTCTTTTCGGTTATCGATGGAGTCCTAGCAAATGTGAAGTGCTTAATGCGTCACAGGAGGATGAGTTCTTGCTGTATGGTGAGGCTCTTCCTATCTGCAAAAGTTTCCGTTACCTCGGTATACCTTTTTCTTCTGGCGGTATGGATCGTGATCTATTACTACGGCAATCGAATACCAAAGCAATCACAGCAATGCGGTTGTTGAGGGATTCGGGTGTTCATATGTATGGATTCGGTCTTACTGCAGCTCTTCGTGCCTACAAAATATTTGCTCGTCCAATTATGGAGTATGGCGTGGCGATTTGCCACTTGACTGCGGATATAGCGAAATCACTGGATGATACCCAAAGACGTTGTCTGAGGATGTGTCTTCGGCGGAACCCTGCTAGCCCAGTTGGTACGGTCCAGGTTGCTTCACTTGCTGGCCTACCCACGATGTATGCGCGTTTTCAGATTTTGCAAGCAAAATTTGTAAAACGTGCTTATTCTCTCCCACGCACCACCCTGCTGAAAGTGATGATACCACAGATAGAGGGTTTCCAAAGCCCCTACGCCTGGTCGAAACTTGTCACCAATCCTCTTTGGCGTGCAAGCAGACGACTCCAGCGTAGTCCTGATCCACCGCCTGACCCTCTCAAATGTGCGATCTTGGATAGGCTCCAGCAGATCCATGATCAACAGCGCGCTGAGTTTGTCACGGTGAGGAGGGCTCTGCCATATCCTGGATGGGATCCCACCTTGTTACTTCCATGCACTACTAAGGAACGCTATCGTCTGATCAAGTGGCGTATTGCCTGGCTCCCGCCGACTCCGTCTGTATCCTGTTTATGTGGTAGTAAAAGGGCTAACCGCGTGCATTTTGTGGATGGATGTTCTATCCTCTCTTCTCACATTCGTTCGCTGTCGGATTTGCTGCTGTCTCCTGTCCTGGATGATGTGCATATTCTTGACCATGTGTTGAATGAGTTTCCACTGTCTCTCCGCCGGTTTGATGAAAAGTTGGTGAATATATGGCGTCAGCTGTTGTTTATCCTTCGTGAAATCGATCGGTGCACGTCTACTTCGGCTTTTGATCCTGAACCTCTTCCTGGATCCATCCTTGCGGATGCGTTTGATGAACACCAGCGTCAGTTGCTAAAAAAACAAAAAAAGAAAAAATCAAAAAATTCTCTTTCCCTTATATCTTTCTCTTCTTCTCCCACCATGGCTTGTAGCTCTACTGACCCTGTTCTGTAGTTGTGTGCCTGTCGTGAATGCGTAAGTATCTCGTTAGATGTTTTGCAGGTCTTCTGCTGGGCCAATGACGATGCTCACTGGTTCGGTTGGTTCTTATATCCAAAGGCTTGATGTCTCTCCATTGTGCAGTTTTTACTTTTATGTTTTTTATCCCCGTGTGGGTTTTTTATTTTTATTTATGTTTTCTACTATGTACCTATGCTATCTCTATGCTTTTCCCTTACCTTTCGCTCCCCTTTTACTTACTGTTTCCCATTTGCCGCATTTGGCCAAAGTATCATGCCGATCTTTGTGTCACTTGGTCTGTGCCCCACTTACCCTCCTTTATGTTTTTTTTATTTTTTACCTTGTGTTTGAGGTTTTTTACATTCCTATGCCAAAAGATCAATGGGTGGGTGATTTGCTCATGATAGACAATGCCCATTAAGCCCAATAATAAACAAACACTTCATCTCTGGCATATCGACGGGGCATGTCCCCAAAGCTCAATGGTCAAGAACTATGCTTGCTACTGAGCAAGTCGCCAGTTCCAATCCTGCCCTCTGCCTAGTCAAGAGTTTAATGCCATATTGTCTTCTCCTCTACGTTGTTATGCTCCCAGTACTGTGCCTACCAGGTTTCCTCCCTGTGTTTTTCTCACTTGCCAGCTTGTAGGGCGTTTATTTAAAAAATTCTGCAGAAAAAGAGTTCTATCATTATTAGTTATAGTCAGATCTTATAAGCTTTCTCTTGTATTCTCCTTGTTCCTCTGGTGTTTTCTCTATTTGTATTTGATAGAGTTTTTCAGTTCTTTGTACTTTCGATCAATGGATAGGCTAAAAATGTACTTATGATAGACAATGCCCATTAAGCCCAATAATAAACAAACACTTCATCTCTGGCATATCAACTACTTCTTCTTCTACTTTTATATGGTTACACAAAGAAGTATATATTATATTGCCAAAAATAACCATCAATACCAACAAAACAATACTATCGAAATGTCTATCTGTCAAGAAAATCAATGCATCCATCACAGGAACATCAAAAACAATCAAAAAATCCTCACTACAACAGAAGCGAACTCTTAATAATTCAATAAAACTCATTTTAGCTGATATACATACTAATCTCAACAAATGAACCTGATCAAATTGTATACTTTCCCCTAACCCATTGGCACCAAACACAAATAACTCTAACACAGAGGGTGTTAACATTGACTCTGGCATTTATAACTTGCCACCAACAACTGAGATGACTGAACACTTGGTTACATTAATTGCAAATCTCAATCAGAAGATTGCTGAATTGCAAAAACAGCTACAACAACATGCAGCTGAAAAAGTGAAATGGGATGAGGAATGAAAGGAGTTTATGGCCCTCCTTCTAGCGCATCAACCATTAGAAAATATAACATAAAAAGAAACCATTACAAAAACGAAAAAAGAAAATCAAAACACAACTATTCCTCCTGCCCCTATCACTGCCACCCAAAAAAGTGGTAATGGATCAAGCTCCGCCAATTCTATCCATGCTTCAGGTGTGAAACTCAGCTATGCAAAAACTGTTGCGAAGAATCTAGGTCCTCAAAAGCCTAAAAAAACCAAAGTAACATTAGAAACAATTTAGTGAACCCTTACTGCTCCTTCTGGTCCCTCTATGTACACTTTTGTATATCTGTCTTGTCACCATCATCTTCGTTACTCTCAAGTGCGCCAGTTTCTTGGTGTACTTAAGATTCAACAATCTCATATTATTGATATCCAGTTCCTTACCCATAGTACTATTGCTCTCTTGGTGTATACAGACTATAAAAATGAGTTTATTGGCTTGTTAACTCAAAATAAGGTACCAGTGAAGCCTGCATTTGACCTTACAAATGCTGATATTTTGGGTAATCCCAAATTGGCTTCCAGTACTATAACTGAATGCACCAAACTGGCCCATAAGATCTATGAAGATCGTATGCTTCGTACATATCTCTGTCTTCCCCCACACTTAGGTCTTAGCATTATGTGAGCCTTTGTAATGACTACTGAAACTAACCTTCGCCTCTCACAAGAACTAATAGAACAATATATCCAACAACGCTATGCCAGCTCGACCTCCAACAAAACACCATCCCAACCTTTAACAGTTGCTGACTTCCAAGACCCTGCCACAGACACCAATCCTTCAGATGTTGACCTTGACATGGATAGCTCTGAAGAGATTATAATTGATGATGTGGATGAAGACCTATGAAGCGACTCACAATTAGATTGTTCAATGCTCGTGGTTTAGGCCGCCAGCCAGTTGAGTTATTTGAACTGTGCTTACAAAATTCTGTAGACATTCTACTTGTTACCGAAACATTCCTTTCTAAGGGCAAGATTCCATCTTGTCCCTGGAAGCAGATACACAATTATGGACAGGTGATGAGTGGAGTGAATTGTCATGGTGGTTTGTCCTTCTTTATTCGACCTAATTTTCCTTATCCTCACAAAGAATTTCCTATCATTAATCCTGACACTCTCTCCATTGAAATAGGGAAATACACCCTCCATGGACTTTACTTACCTCTAAAACTCAATCTTGAAACAGCACGACAACAGTACTCAACGCTTCCCTTGGATGAACATACCTTGATCCTTGGAGACTTCAACACTTGACTGGATAGATGTACGGGCGACACGCGTGTAACTCCTCATAGGCGGGATCATTTCAAAGCATGGTTAGACGACCATGGTTTAACGCTTTGGAATGCGGAATTGGCTTATGTGACGTATAAAACGAAAATAACAGAATGCTCAAAATAAGCGAGACTAAAAAAGTTGTTCTTTATTTCACGAATGACTGTTCTCTTTAAATATCTTTAGAAACGCGTGCGGGTAAAAGCGGGTTGGGGTAGTTACTAATATCTTTTGTAAAATCTGTATGATCGGTAATGACACGTTAATCTTCTGTCTTTTGATATTCTGTGTCCGCTAGGGTCCCAGCAACAGATGAATAGATTATGAAGATGTTAGTGTAACCTGATCCATACAGGCATTATAGCCGATATGTTCACTGACAGTCTAGACCTGATGTTTTATCCACTGAATATAGTGATGTAATCATGTCAGATATGACATTATGGCGTCAACACGTTTGATGGCGACCACGGGCGAAGCATCATCGACTACTTCATTTCGAATGAACCACAATTTCTCTTGCCTAAACTTGTGATTCGCGATGAGATAGACCTCTTGAGGTCTGATCATCACTTGTGCGAATTCTCGTTTTTGCCTGCAACTGATCTTCCCACACTGCCCCCTACTGATGCTGCCCGCAGACAATGGCGGTTACAAAGGCTAAGTGACCCAAAAGTCAAGGAACGTTATGTGAATCTTTTTGAGGAGCAGGCGTCACCCTTACTTGCGGATATACAACGTACTCTTAACAGTCGTTGTTCCCCAGATGCCGCACAAATGGAAAACCTGGTGAAAAGGCTCAATGAGTCGATTTACTCAGCGTTGGATAGGAGTGTTGGCGTATCGCGACCTTGCCAGCAGGCTTGGAAGTGGTTCTGGAATGACGAGCTTCAACAGCTAGTTGACGAGCGACGCTGTCTGTACCGTCGTTGGAAACGGACATGCGATGACGACCTGGAGCAAGTGATGGTGAAACATGCATATGAGGATGCGTGCGTTGAATTCAAAAGGGCAGTACGTCGCTCTCGTGCTAAGACGTGGAAGGCATACTGCGACAAGATACGTAAGGGGGGTCCGGAGGAGATGGCAAGTGCAATCAAACGTATGCGCCTGAACCGAAGGCCCACCATCACCCTAACGTCACGTCACGGCCCACAGCATGCTGCCAATCAAATGGTGGATCATTTGGAACGAGTGTTCGGAGGCTCTGTGTCACTTTGTCAGAAGCCAGGGTGGTACCTGGATATGTACGAAGTGGACAGTCCTTGGACACTAGAAACTGTACTTGACGCGGTAAAGCAACTGCCAAATTGGAAGGCACCTGGTGCTGACCATATTCGTGCAGAAATGCTTAAACCGATCGCTAACAACCTTGGCCCAGTGCTCCTTGGCTTATTCAACTTGTGTTGGCATTGGTCTTGGACGCCGGTGCTGTGGCGTACAGCCCAAGTAGTCCCCATTTACAAAAACAAGGGAAAGATAGACGATCCGGCGAGTTATCGTCCGATCAGCCTGACCTCAGTTTTCCGTAAACTGTTGGAACGGTGTATTTGTCCTTCCCTGTTGACGACCATGCCGGAGCTAGATCTCTCCCAGGGTGGATTTCGGTCCCACCGTAGTACACTGGATCAGGCCTTGTGCTTGCACGAGACAATGCGCGCTTTTTCTCACGTTGGTAAACCACCAGTAGTTGCGTTCTTGGATATCAAGGCGGCCTATAATAGTGCCAACAGGGTGATCATCTGGGAGACATTGAGACATTACATTGCACTGCATTTACTTCGTTTGCTCAGCAATATGTTCGAGGATATACCGGTAAGGGTCATTTTGGCCAACTACTCGTCTAGGGCTATTACGCCTAAGCGAGGTGTGTTGCAAGGATCTATTCTTTCTCCTTTCTTGTATTCGATCTTTATCGATACATTACCCCGTCTACTTCGCTCGGTATCGTTGCATCCATACTTGGTGCGCGTGCCAGTTGATCCTTCTATCCGTTCTCTCAATTGGACCACCAGACGCGACTTTCCTTTTACTTCTCTCGTAAGGAGTGGTGATCCCATCTCATTGCTTAATGAGATGCAGCAGCCACATAATCCTTATTTTGTCCCCGGCGTTCCTGGTGCGAGAGGATGGTCTCCCGTTCCGGATTACTCTTACGTGCCTCTCAACTGTTTTATGTACGCTGATGATGTGGCTCTTGTGGGTCGCCCTGTTGACGTACATAGAATGTTGAAGGCTGCAGAGGTCCATTCTGTTCTTTTCGGTTATCGATGGAGTCCTAGCAAATGTGAAGTGCTTAATGCGTCACAGGAGGATGAGTTCTTGCTGTATGGTGAGGCTCTTCCTATCTGCAAAAGTTTCCGTTACCTCGGTATACCTTTTTCTTCTGGCGGTATGGATCGTGATCTATTACTGCGGCAATCGAATACCAAAGCAATCACAGCAATGCGGTTGTTGAGGGATTCGGACATTCATATGTATGGATTCGGTCTTACTGCAGCTCTTCGTGCCTACAAAATATTTGCTCGTCCAATTATGGAGTATGGCGTGGCAATTTGCCACTTGACTGCGGATATAGCGAAATCACTGGATGACACCCAAAGACGTTGTCTGAGGATGTGTCTTCGGCAGAACCCTGCTAGCCCAGTTGGTATGGTCCAGGTTGCTTCACTTGCTGGCCTACCCACGATGTATGCGCGTTTTCAGATTTTGCAAGCAAAATTTGTAAAACGTGCTTATTCTCTCCCACGCACCACCCTGCTGAAAGTGATGATACCACAGATAGAGGGTTTCCAAAGCCCCTACGCCTGGTCAAAACTTGTCACCAATCCTCTTTGGCGTGCAAGCAGACAACTCCAGCGTAGTCCTGATCCACCGCCTGACCCTCTCAAATGTGCGATCTTGGATAGGCTCCAGCAGATCCATGATCAACAGCGCGCTGAGTTTGTCACGGTGAGGAGGGCTCTGCCATATCCTGGATGGGATCCCACCTTGTTACTTCCATGCACTACTAAGGAACGCTATCGTCTGATCAAGTGGCGTATTGCCTGGCTCCCGCCGACTCCGTCTGTATCCTGTTTATGTGGTAGTAAAAGGGCTAACCGCGCACATTTCGTGGATGGATGTTCTATCCTCTCTTCTCACATTCATTCGCTGTCGGATTTGCTGCCGTCTCCTGTCCTGGATGATGTGCATATTCTTGACCATGTGTTGAATGAGTTTCCACTGTCTCTCCGCCGGTTTGATGAAAAGTTGGTGAATATATGGCGTCAGCTGTTGTTTATCCTTCGTGAAATCGATCGGTGCACGTATACTTTGGCTTTTGATTCTGAACCTCTTCCTGGATCCGTCCTTGCGGATGCGTTTGATGAACACCAGCGGCAGTTGTTAAAAAAACAAAAAAAGAAAAAACCAAAAAATTCTCTTTCCCCTCTATCTTTCTCTTCTTCTCCCACCACGGCTTGTAGCTCTACTGACCCTGTTCTGTAGTTGTGTGCCTGTCGTGAATGCGTAAGTATCTTGTTAAAATGTTTTGCAGGTCTTCTGCTGGGCCAATGACGATGCTCACTGATTCGGTTGGTTCTTATATCCAAAGGCTTGATGTCTCTCCATTGTGCAGTTTTTATTTTTATGTTTTTTATCCCCATGTGGGTTTTTTTTATTTTTATTTATGTCTTCTACTATGTACCTATGCTATCTCTATGCTTTTCCCTTACCTCTCGCTCCCCTTTTACTTACTGTTTCCCATTTGCCGCATTTGGCCAAAGTATCATGCCGATCTTTGTGTCACTTGGTCTGTGCCCCACTTACCCTCCTTTATGTTTTTTTATTTTTTACCTTGTGTTTGAGGTTTTTTACATTCCTATGCCAAAAGATCAATGGGCGGGCGATTTGCTCATGATAGACAATGCCCATTAAGCCCAATAATAAACAAACACTTCATCTCTAGCATATCAACTCACATTTATTCACCATACTGATAGGGCTTTTATGCGGAATTATTGTATTAGGATGGATAATGGATCAGACACAAAGACTTAAACAAGAGAATACGTTGCGACTGGTGTTTATTCCTGAAAGAAGGATCATGAACTAAGAACTCATGTCTAACGATTAAAGAATAAAATCTTTTCTAACTGAGATCGTACATCTGAAACAAGTCCAATTGATGTATGTAAAGGATACGGCTTATGAATCTGCCTTAAATACACTTTATCAGAATACGACAGGAATAACCGAGGATTGGAAAATACAGGTGTAAATATGATAGAATTTAAAGTTTTTAACTTACATCAATATAAAACCAAACCAAATTTTAAAAGTAATTTACAAACTGTAGGAAGTATAAAATGACATCTTTTATATAGCTAAAATTCTTCATAATAATATATGTTATTTTATATGTATACATAGTTCTGGCTAGGGCTTGGAATGGGCGGGCCTTAACCGGTCGGGTCATAACTGGCAGGGTAAGGATATTGACCCATGGCCCGCTGGGCTGGGCCAAGACCTTAACCCGGAGCCCGGCACACTAGGCCTATCACACTAAGATGGGCCTATTGACCCGTGGGCCAAGTCGGGCAGGTTAATTTTATGGCCCAGAACCCGGCCCACTGAGGCCCGCCCGGCAGAAATCTGGTCGGGCCGGTTCAAATTCCGAGCCCTAGTTCTGGCTAAAGTAATTATCAAATTATATATCTTTCTTCCAAACAGTAAGGTTTTACATAGTTTAATCCTTCTAAATTTATTGCTAAAATAAATTGAACCAAACTAAAAAGATTTAAAAGACTAAAGAACTAAATCAACCCTAATCAAACCAAAAAAAAAGAAGAAGAATACTATGTAATAAACCATTTTATCTGTTAAAAAACGTCAAGTTCAAAATTTGACTTGGCCTGATTGGATGTCTGCCAAGCAGGCCATAGTGGGCCGGTTGCCAGGCCATAAAATTGACCTGCCTGATATGGCCCACCTGGCTTGGCCCACAGGTCAATGGGCCCATCTTAGTGTGATAGGCCTAGTGTGCCGGGCTCTGGATTAAAGAACTTGACCCAGCCCAGTTATGACCTGACCAGTTAAAGCCCGCCCATTTCAAGCCTTAAAAAAACTTTATATAGCATAGTCATGGTGAAAAGGTATATTTTCTATAGAAAGTGTAGTCATTAGTTGCCTATAACTAACTGAGATAACTTTGTTTTGTGCTTTTGCTGATTTACTTTGTTAAAGAAATGAGCAGTATTTCATCGTTACAAGAATGTCTACAAATCAGTAGCTGTTTCAGCAATGTCAACACCATCTGAACCTTGATTTTAGCATCACAGGTCTTGCTTCCATATAGATGCAATTAACTAGACTGACACGTTATAAACCATTTAATGCTTTTAAAATCTCAATCGCGCTTTTGTTTTAAATCAACTAGATCTGATTCAGAATTTCACTAATTAGTGCCAAAGGGAAAAATAGCTTCAGTTTCAGTTCGGTTCTAGTTCTTTGGTTCTTTGGTTCTTTTGCAGAAATCTAGACGAAACTTTCTTTAAAGCTTTAAACTTTTGGATCTCTTTTAGTTTTTGGTTAGCTTTGGTAGTATATATATTGTTATATAGATAAAAAGGAGCAGTTTGCTTGAAGTTTAAGTCAATATCTTATGAATAACTCATTTTCTTCCTATTTCTTCTAATGCTATACTCGATAGATATACCTGTCTAATGCTTTTCTTTCCTTCAAGCTTTATTTTTGTTTATGTCTGTTCGCTCTTTTCATTCCATAATATCAACTTATCTATCTCTCTTTCCTAAATTCAACTTCGATATTAGAAATTCCAACCGGTTCACCAGCCTACTAACTGTTAGTTAAAGCGAGACATAATTAAACAGAATCGACCTTCTCATCATAATCTGCCCATTCCAACTCTAGAAGGTCAATATCTTCAAACGGTGTTGCAGTCTCAGTGCCTTTTGCAGACCAAGGATCCTTTTTTGCAAAATGTAAGTTTCTATCATTATCCTTCTATTCCTGTTTTGTCCTCCACTGAGTTCTTACCCTTGGAGAGAAGTCAACCAATTCTAATCCACGACAGTCGAAGGTTGCGATTTTTTGGAATTTCCCGCTATTGTTATAAGCATGAATAGGAGCGTCCGTCTCAAACACTACATAGTCCTGTCAGATATTTCTCATTAATTATTTTGTTCGTACTTACAAGCAGAAGATTCACGTTTGCAAAACTTGCATTTCATTACCAAGTTTGCTGTGCCTCTCGAGTGCGTCATTTCGTACTCGTCCTAGTAAAATAATTACTAACCTTAATCCTATAACACAATTCTTTACCTGACGATTAAACGAAATCCAGGATGAGTCCGTTTCACGACACCTGGCACATTGAATCTGATGCAACAAGGTTTATTGATCGATAATTGCTCCAACCAATTAACTAACCTTGAAATGCCACTCATAATCTGCCGCCGGCAAAAGGTCTGTTACGTTTTCCAAATCGGCTTTGAAATAAAGACCGAGTTTCTACTTGAGCGTCGTTAGCTCGAATGGTACTTTAATGATCAGATTGACACGTACCACCATGTTAGGATTAAAAGATTGGATGCAGACCTATTTCTAGCACCGCAGTGTTTGTAGGTTGTTGAAATTTTCTTTCCTAGATCAACGCGTCTGTGTAACAGTTGATGGGGGTTACTGCAAGTTGAAACTGAGCGTAAGCAGCACTGTATAACAGGAGAAACATGCGCAATTGGGATCTATGGTAATTATAGTAGACCTATATCAGTAACATGTCAATTCGGCAGCCTGAAACTATGTTTTCTCTGTCAAAGTTGTATTCAGTAAAAAAGAAAAGATCAATCCAGCATTGCATATTAGATGCCTTCCATCGTACTTTAAAAATACCATTTCGTCAGAGAATGGACGTGCTATTATCGGTATTTCACACATTGAAACCTCTTAATGCGCAATGTGAAAAAGGCAGGTGTACGTCGGCTTGTTAAGCGACTGTTTACTGCAAACAACTACGGATTTACAAGCCATCCTATTCTGCCCATAGCAAACCCTTTATATGTCAGTTATTTAATAATTATTGTGGCATTTGATCGCGTCTTAGACATATATTATGACAGTTTGTAGGACTAAGGTATTTGGAGTTACTGTGCGATACGGATGCACTTTGTTTAGTTCAATATGAGTTGTGCGTTGCAGGCAGACTTGCGTAGAACGAGGAGGGATAGTGGATTCAGCGACCTTTAATCGACTTGATTTTCCTACGACGACAGCGTCTATGATCAGTAAGATCGTCCTCTGTACCTAACACCATTTGCTGAAAGTTGTCCAGCCATATTGGCGGCATGAGATCTTTATAGCGATCGAAGTTATCTACTAAGCCTTGAAGATCAGCACTGCGACTTGCACTAGCAGGCCAGATATCGTCCGGGTAGCAGCATTGCAGTTGACGTCGTGTTGTTAAAAACCTAGTTAGGTAGGATTGTTCGGATTCGTTCTCTTTCCGAGGTCCAGTCAGGTCAAGAAGCCGCACGATATTAATGTCTGGTTCAACATATTGATACCCGTGCTGAATAACAGTATCTGTAATTCACAACATAAGGAAAGAAAAAATACAAGAATCTTTTCTACTTACCATAGAAAATAGCTTTTCCCAGTCGACTTTCTATTTTGCTGGCTGCCGCGTAACGAGCACTTGGAATCATATAGTGTCTGTAGGTCCAATCGCGTTGAAGCTTTGAAAAAGTTTGATCCCAACGACACGCCTCCCTTTGCCAGGCATTACAAAAGGATTCCAGTCCTTGCGTCTTTCCCCTGTTGTCTTGGTCACAATAGGGCATTTGTCCGATTTCTTTTAGACGACCCAGAAAGGGAACGAGCGCATTGTTGGAATAAATTTTAGCATATTCGTCAATAACTGTTTGGGCATCATTTGTCCCCGTCTATATATAAGCAATCAGCTTAAAGGTTTGCTGCTACTATGACTGCTACTATAAATTCTACCGTGAATCCCGCATAACCGCAAGTATAGCCACGTTTGTCTCCAATATCCAAACAGGATCTAAAAACAAAACGTAGCATGGCATGAGTATTCCCACGCCATCTTTTCTCCATAACTTACGCATAGGCAAAGACCGTGTCGCCTTCCTCAAAAACGTTTGTGATTAGGCTAGCCATTTTTCTCGTATGCGGATCAACGTCGTTGACTTCTGGTAACCCAGTTAGATCATAGAAGAACGTTCCATTTTCCGAGTTAATGCATGGCCTCTATCCGAAAAGGTCAATAAATCGCTTAAACAGGCTGATATACCTACTTTCTTATCAAAATTGAACCTGGCACACATGGAAGGGGATATGTCAAATTCATCCTGACAGCCTGGATAGTCAAGACTACGGGCAGTCGTAATTATAACAGAAAACGTCAATAAAAGAATAAGTATCCTAATAAGCATAAAAGAAAAAAGAAAAACAAAAGATTGGTAACCGTCCAAAAATACAGTAATGAAACAAAGCTTATGCTATTCTTCTACCGGGAAATATACATAAAATATACCGATGTTTGGTATTTCCAAACAAAAGCAGACTTAGCGAAACAAAACGCTTGCCTGACATGCAAGCAGGAACGACTTACACAGTTTTTGTTAGCTAATGCTTTTCAGTTAAATGCGATCCTTTATAATAGCATACCTAAATGTTACTTAGAGGTGTTAATTAGATATAGCTCCACTCTAAGGTTTTATCAAACATACTAAGCGGTCGGGTGATGAAAGATATTGCACTGAATGCTAGATTCCAGCAATAGCATAAACAGTTAGCTGATAAAGGTAGTTATGGAAATGTTACCCGGTTTGATAGGGCTGCGCTACTTGTGAGAAAGACAAGTCTACATTTCGTGCTCTTGAACATTTGTTTGTACTTGTTTCAAAGTATTCTGCGCCGATACCTAAGATATATCCATTGTAGGTTAGGAAAAATGATGTAATGAGCAGGATCATTTTCCGCGCTGCCTTTTAGAGCAAGCACACGGTTCACCTGGTTATTTCAACTCCGCATCTTGTACGATGTAGCTTGAACCTTCGCTTTCGGCCGAATGTTACTATCATCGACGTTTGTGCACTCCCCATCCTATTGATCATCTCACCATACGCAAGTGCCATTGAATATGCGGCCGGCTAGAACACAGGAGAAAACACAGACTAAATCCATATCGTTCTTCTCGTCCCGATTGCAGGGCAATTCCACTGATTTACCGTTACGAGGCATCCACATCAATATCAGCTCCGATCCTTTTCAACATCGCATCCCTCCTCATTTGCAACGGCTATGGCAAGAAAGCAGATTGCGAAAACATTTGTCATTGTGGCGGATCCGTCTACTAAAACGATATAATGAATCTTCCGTCCTGGAACTATTCTTACTCTGTTTCGTCCTGTTCCTGGCGTCCTGTTTCTTATTAGTTCATGTTGGATTTTTCAGCGGAAAGAAGTATCAGGATCTGCATCGCGATCACACCGGTTGGGTGGATGAAGTGGATTTGCTCAAAGACGTTTATCCCGAAGACGGACGTTCGAAGACTACAGCCGTAATACTATTTGAACCGCAAAATGCAAAAATCATTAGAAATGAAGCTAGAAAATCAGTATCATCTGTTTTAGAGCAATTATGTCAATATGATATGTTTGCTAGCATTATTTTGTGGAATAACAATCCGTTGGTTACCGTTACTGCTGAGGTAAGGTTCGTTTTCACTTTTTCGCATTGCGTTTTAAACCGGGTGAACCGTTTGACAGGACATGGATGTGTCGGAATGTTCGCTGAAGAAACTATCCATTCACAATTCAGCAAGTAACATGCATCAGTCCGCTCGCTATGTCGCATGTTTATCGGCCAAAACACCCTATTGTTATTTCCAAGGCAATGGCAGGGTAACAAAGCATCTAAGGAGTACTTATGCAAACTTCTTACGGTTTCCAAACATTGTCCACGGAGAATCGTATGGTACTGTAGCCTATGTGGACACGCGGTGGCACTGGTGTTTTTTTAATGATGGTACATCCAATGAAAACATGAGTATTTAGCAGGGATATGTAGCTCATTTTTTTTCTCAATCGTAGAGGTCCGGCTACATACTTGTCATTGGCCGATGGGATCTGGCACGTTTATATCGAAAGAAACTGTAAAAAGGTTCACCCGATTGCAAGAACTTGGTTTGGTTCAAGAGGGTTTTGAGGACGCCTATTTCGTAACCTACATGAACCAAGTCCCCTACCAGCTTGAGGGTCATGGATCTATGGAAGGGGAAATACTTTCGGAGGAAGAAAGAACGCATGTAGTACGTCGTATAGCTTACATTTGCAGCTATTATCATTGACAAATGCTTACCGAGCTTGTTTATATTATTGTTTTAGCACAAGAGCTTAATGACACTGTACCGCAATCTCCAAGGAGATCATAAGGTATTCCCCACGGATGAAGATGAACCCAACATTTATGGTCATGACACAAGGTATATTCATCAGGAGTCAATGTTTATTTCATCCTCACTTTTCGACAGAACTGCTTGTCATGACGACCGCTGTCTGTTTCTCACCAATGTCGAGGTCTTTCCGGATATCCGTCTTTTCTCGTACGATACAAACATTGGGCTGAATGATTCCGAACGAATACACAGCAACTACTTTGATAAGAAAAATTTCATCTCGCATCCCTACTCCAGTGCCGTGGATGGTAACGATAAGACGGCATGGAAAGCTCTGCGGAGTGAGTGACAATACTCTTTAACCTTTTTACATGTTCAGCAATCCTTACATGTCTTTTGAGTGTAGATATCAAATCAGGAGATTATATCGGACTTGATATGTTAAGACCCATGCCCATTGCACTCAATTTTCGGGTACTTGCACAACATCCCTATGCTTATCGGCGAAGTTTGAGCGTTCGAATTTCGAAGGATGGCGAACAATGGGTAAATGTTGATAGAGTAGGGCAAAGGGTGCTATAGCATGCTAACAGGTTTGATAAGACGGAAATTCGTGCAGGTACAACTATCCATTGCCGTGCTTTTGATCCCAAAGATGAGCAGCTGGATGTAACGGATCTTCTCGAATGTCGATTTGCAATCAAGGAAACAGGTTACCGTTTTATGCGATTAGAGAGCAAACATGATTTAGACTTTGGGTTCAAGGTACATGATCTTTCCTTCGGTGCGAAAGCAAGACGTGGCAAGAATGGTCAATTATTAGAAGTGATCGCAGATGAGGATGGTATATTCTACGTAGAAGATAAGGATGATTAATACTAATCATTCACAAGAGAAATAAGTCGATGTCTGCCATCTATTATTTAGTCTATACTCCTTTCACCTATTCTACACATTATCCTATATGATTTCATTTTGTATTTATTCGTTTTCGTTTTCTTTATTTTCTCTAGTCTTTTGTTCTGTTTTTTTTTCATAGAAAAATTAAAATTGAAATTATCAAAAATCTGATCTAATGTCAAAACGATGATTGTAAAAAGAAAAACGATTGTGCGCAATCAGCAGTAAGGGCATTTATCGCAGAGAAATGAGTTGGGTTTTGTTGGCGACATAATACAGAGTCAATTTACAAAAGACTAAAAAGGTTGTCTTGGTAACGCTATTTACATACATAAGGAGGACAAAGGAATTAAGAAAAGGGATTGGGGGACTGAGAAAGCGATAAAGGAAGAGGACGCATCACTGCTCCTCGTTTTCAATTCCAAATTTCTCAAGCACAGTCTTTCCTCGAGGTACTGGGTAAGCAATGTGAGCATCGTATTGAGCAGTATCAGAGGACAGCATGGAAAAAGGTAAGGTAGAATCGTTCTCGGGATCTTGCGCTGTGGTGGTATCTTCGGTATTCTCGGATAGATCACTTCCTTTACCAAAATTATCCTCTTGTTGATTTTGTTCTTCAAGGTCTTTCAAGGTAGGGATAGAAAACTCGATGCCTGCAGACTGGATAGGTGAACCACTTTCTTGCGTGTCTTGATCTGCGTCAAAAAAGGATGACTGTGAACCAGCAGCAAACGAAAATTCGAGCGAGCCTTGCGGAGCCAATTGTTGCGGTGACAATCCATCCGAAGGTTCGTCCGCCTGAGAAAAAAAAGTTTCTGCTTCATTATCACTCTCATTCTCGTCATCCTGTTCCTCAATAATATTTTCTTTTCCTCCTGCAGCCACATCGTTTCGTACCCGAGGCAAAAGCATCGATGCTTTTCCGGCTCTTTCTTCGTCTTCTTTTTTCTTCTCGTTGCCTTTCGCATTTTCATCGACTCGACTCATGTTTGTCTTATCGTGTTCTTCTGATAATACATCTCGACTAAGTGGCGCAGCAGTAGGGCAAGAAAAGGATTGAGATGCAGACCTTTTCAACCCCTTCTTCTTCTCCTTGATATCCTTTATATTCACGTTTTGCAGCGTTTCCAAACCTTCTCGCTCTGAGCATGGTGCGGGAGGTTCAGAAGCACCTCGCTGCGGCGGATTATGCGAGTCCAATGTTTCGTCCAACGGCAAAATAGGTGATCTCGGCGAAAATAGCGTGGATGAAGCGTGTTCTGCTGGTGGAGATGCGAATTCTTTTCCTTGTCTTATTTGTTCATCTGTCAACACGTTAAACTTCCGCGGCTGAGGTGTGATTTTTGAGATGGCTATGCCGTTTCCACCGCAGCCACCTTTGGGTGCCAGAGGGGACACAAGTTTTCCACCAAATTTGCGCAACGATCGATCTTGTAGTCCGCGTACGATCACTTCTCCTTCGGAAACTTCGTTTTCCTTCCCCGGTCCTTCTTTGGCGATACGTTTAGGTGGTGGCGAAACCTTCTTAAAATACTGGTCAATCGTAGCGTTTCCTGAAACTTCTTTTGCAGATTCCTTTTTGAAATATTGGTCTATTGTCTTGAATTTTCGTTTTCTTTCCATTTTTCCGCGTGTCATGAGAAGAGGTGACGAACAGAATAATAGGGTGAGGAGGAAGGTGGAAATTTGACTATTGGGTTTCCCCTTTTGGAGGGGCCAATAAAATTAAAAGAATGACGCAGCGTTCTGCCAACTGCACCCCCTTGTGCCTTTGCTTTCTTTAACAGATATTTCCCACTGAATGAGAGAATAAAGACAAAACGAATAGCAAAGTTATTAGTCCTATAATTGCAGATATGTATACGATATTACAGTCGAGGAAAAAGATAGTGATACGGGCGAATTGGAGGATAAAAGACGCAATCTTTGAATGTATATTAGAAGTCCGGAATTCAGAAAGGAGATCAATGCGCATCCGATATCCCCGAAGACTACATTCGGTTCATTGACCGAGATCTTCCTTGTATTTTCTATTCTAACTTATCGTGCTCCATTCCTAGTTAGTTTCTCACTTGGTAGGTATTATTCAATCTCGAAAATCAAGAATTTTGTCCATCCTTTCGAAAAGTTGAACTACGAGTATTTCTTTCTGGCGGATAAGCTCTTTAAACCATGGTTAGAACGAACAGTCAAAACATAAACACCAATTTTTCAGGGATCACTTGATAATCTTTCTTATTCGTGTATATGTAATTTTTGAGGCATCGTCTATCAGTTTGCTTTTCTTGCCTGATGGCAATTGTATCGCGTCTTTCAGCAGAGATGGCCAGAGGTGGTTTTGAAACAGAGCAGTCAAATTTCATTGGTTATGAAATTACTTTAAAAAATACATCTGGAGGAAGTTTCTGCACCGTGCAGCCTACATTCTGGGCAAGCGTACGTTTCGCCTCGTACTTTCTTCCCTTTACTCTTTTTCATACAGTAGCAGCATCCAACCTGGTTCTGTGTATTACTGTCTAACCATCTGTTTGGCTTCTTCACTTGCGATCAGAGTTGTAACGCGCATTACCCCATCCTTCATTCCCATATTCATCCATATATCACATTATCATGGCTACTACTCCCTCAGCTCCGAAAAGTCCCATACAGCAAAGTTCTGCTACACCATTAGACGCAGGTCTTGTATGTCAATGGCAGGATTGCATGCGTACTTTTCCCGATCATACGGCCTTAGGTACACATCTTTCAGAAGGTAAAAAAACTCACCCAAAACTTTCTACAAGCTCATCCCTCATTTTCGTTGTCGTTTAGACCATGTTGGATGGAAAAAAGGCGAGTACTGTTGTGAATGGACAAGGTGCTCCAGGCAGGGTATCAAATGTCATAACCGATTCGCTTTAATGATGCATCTCCGCATACATACTGGTGAAAAGCCTTTCGAATGTGTTCATCCAGGATGTAACCAAACGTAAGTGACATAATCACCAAACCGGAAGGAAAAGTATACATTTTAAATTTTAGATTTGGTCGTATGGATGCCTTAATGCGGCATCGCAAGACTGAACACGGTGAAGAGATATCAACCGACGTAAAAGGAAAGTCACCGGCCAATCCTGCAAGACAAGTACAACGGCCATCGATGAAAAAGAAATCAAAAGCACCACGAACAGACGACCAACACACGGACATGAAGATCAAAAGGAGGAGGTTACAAGAATCTGGACAGTCTCTTGACGTTTCAGACGATTCAAACGATTCTTTGGATGAAGCAGATCTTCATCCAGAGCACTTTTCTGCACGATCAGACCGATATTCAACATCAGCGCATCGATCTAGCGCACCAGCAAATGGCTCTTCATCTATTAATAAGTATAAGCTTGCTAAAGCCAAACTGCAGTATATCTTGCGAGAAAACGAAATGCTCAATGACGAATATGCAGCAGCACAAAAGAAATTGAAACGATTGAGGACAGAGCGACGAGTGCTTCTGGAAGCTTTAATGGCAGCAGAAGGAGATCAAGGAGACAATGATGAAGACGATTCACCTGTAAAGAAAAGACAGGAGCGTATGGAGGAGGATTTGCAATCTGTTGAAGAGTCCACAACGTGATTTTTGGTTTTGTCGTAGAGTCTGTAACTAGCCGATGCAAAGAAAAAGAATGGAAACAAAGAGGGAAAAAAAGTAAATATTAACAGCTCAGCTAAAAAACATGACTTGAACGCCAAAATACCATGGTGACTTGTGGCGTTTTCTGATGGATAGAACGTTATCGAACGAACCACGCAGATAGGCTTCTCAGAATGCAAACAATAAGGGTTCGTGTAACCGGCAATCGCATCAACGCATTTTGCTTCCTATCAGCAGATGCTAGCAAACCCTTATTTATTCCGCTTTCGTTTAGTCGGGTATACCATACCCATATTAATTGGAATATTATATTGTTTCTTTTCGATGTGGAAGAGAAAGAAAGAATATAAAGAAAAGATAATGCTAAGCCGGCGTGTCGTTCATGTCATTGGGGGACGTAACCGGACGTCTTTCGTGTGATCTTGGTAGGACGGGGGTGGTTCACTCTCTTCCGGCTTATAAACTGCCGGCGGTGGTCTGATAGAAGAAATGGGAGGATAATGAGAGCTTACGGAATGTGGTGGTAAAGCAACGAGGTTATTTGGAGTCGTTTCAGCAATAGTGGAGGTATGGGTATTGTCTATAGGCGGAATGAGTTTCTCCTTTTCCTTTAGGTGCTTGTCATCGTTCGAGGGAAAATAATGGCGATGGAGAAAGAGAGAGGAAGACGATGTCAGAACTTACGAGGTTGGCGACCTGTCGACCTACGTCTCCGCACTGCCAAGTAGAATGCCAACAGGAACAATACTACACAAATAACCCACAACACAGTGAATGCTGCCATCGCCATGGTTGAAATGCTGCCATGAAACAATAAGGAAAAAGGGAGATAAAAGAGAACGAAAGCGGCCGAAGAGAGCTCCCATCCCAAAATGAATACTTTTTTTTTTAATTCCAGCCATCGGGTGCTTCAAATCCTGCAAAGTGTGGTCTGCCTGGCATCGAAGTTGTACAACAAGTCTTGTACATTGATTTACAACCATGATAGTGAAAGGTCAAAGTAATGCAAAGTACCTTATTATGTAAGAACGAGTTTTCTGCCATCTATTGCTATCATAGTAACGGGCTTCTACCCGAGTGCAACCCGCTGTCTGGTTCCGACATCAGCAACAGCAAAAAGATCGGCACACCGGCAAGAGGACTGCTTTCTATTCTCCCGAGAGCCAAAAGTAACAATCATTTCCAGACTTCCCCACTTTGCAAAGACATAAAACCCATTACTATCTCATGTCAAAACGTGAGTAGAATAGATAGAAAGGGAGCGCTTAGGCGCGTTCAGTGAAACTAACATTTTGCCTTTCATTATCCAAGCTGAGAATCTTTATAGCAGTCTGCTCCGTAAAACGGACAACGCACTCCAAAATGAGGTAACAATTCGAACAGGGCATCTTGGAAAGAAGAACCCACATCTGATCATGTTCATGGACCACTCAGGGTGAAGTCAAGGCCATCGTAAGCGAGCTTATTCCGACGCGCTCCTCTGCCGATAAAAGCTTGAAGAACATGAAGGCCGTTTTTCTTGATGCCGCCAACGTGCCAACGGACAAATTGCACAAGCGGAAGAAGACAAAGCGGCAGCAGTTAAGAGATCGCCCGTTGAATGCCCGAGAACGGCGTACACTCAAAGTATATGATGTACCGCGCGATATCCGTTACGAGTGGTTTGTACCTCTGCATGACCTTTGGCAAGGGTATATGAAAGACCTTTATGGTCAAGGTCCTGACATCCAACAATTCGCACAAAAACTATTAAAAGCCGACTTCCATGGATCGATTCTCACAGGTAAAAAAGGAAGATAAACCAAGCAATATAAACGAAAAAGAGGAAGGAAAAACAAAGAGAGGATAGAAGTTAATGGCTTGCTTTTGCTTTCTAGTAACCAGAAGTACAAATCCGAGCTATGTCGGCTCAACAGGCATTGTAGTTCAAGAGACATTGAACTTATTCAAGATTGTCACAAAAGATAATCGATTAAAACGCAAGTAGACCGTACAACGCTTGGTTTTCGAACGAACTTTAACATGACCTTTTTTATGGTATTAAATAGAAATTCCAAAGGCTGGTGCTGTGTTTACCATGCAAATGGATGCTTGTCCATCCATATTCACATTGTATGGTCATCAATTATTGTGCCGAGCAGCAGATCGAGCAGCAAGAAAATTTAAGTCCAAGCCGACTATTGATCTCTAATGAACCCCCTCTTTTGTTGTTCTTCTTTTATTTTTGTTAAACATTTTGTACATAGGATTTCCATCGCTATTTAAGCAATAGAAAATAAAACAATTTCGTTCATCGCTTTTTCTTTTCTTTGTACTAGTCTTTTAAACAGCACGTTCCACATAACTCTGGATCATACCAATGGCCGATGCTTCATATTCCTTCAGCAACACTTTACCATCTTGGAGGAAGGTGTTAGCCTGGACAAACGCTTTGCGAGGCTGTTTGCTGCGGATCACGATAGCACGTGTTTCCGCCCAGTCGTCAGAAACACTGGTGGCATCCAAATACATCTCTGTTCCACGAACTTCATCCGCAGTGGATTTATAGGTTTGCAACTTGAGTAAGAAATCCGCCACGGCTGGTGCACCGACGGATCGGATCTTGGTTCGGTCTAAATGAATTTCGAGACTGGGATGACCATCCTCGCCCTGAATAGGCTTCAGTTGGACAAAGTCCTGACCAGCCTTCAGCATGACATTAAGAATAGCATAACGTGCCTGCATGTGCGCTTGACCCCACTACAAACGAAAATAACATCATGGCGTTATTTAAACATTGACTTGCTTTTCCGCTTTTTTTCCTTTTGCTAACCTTCTTGGCTACAGGGTCGTAGAACTCCAGGGCAGTAAGACCAGCTCTTGCCATATTCAAGTACATCATATACAATACATCCTCAGCTTCTTGGCCTTCATAGTTGAAGATTTTCAGAATATCGGGATAGGGTCCCAGTGTCATGGCAATACACTCGGCGCGACATTCTTCGTAACTCGCAGCAATTCCTTTGAATACCGAGCTGAAATTCTGACCTGGTTTGTACCACGACGTGATCGGTTGGTTAGTCAGGGGATGAAGCACCGTCTCTCGGTCAAAGTTTAGTTTTCCGTCCGCATCCTCCGACAGCAGCTTGCCTGTACCGTGACCAAGCTCGTGAGTACCGACCTGAACCTCAAAAGAGGCATTGCGGTATTTACGATACAAGTCCAGATCAGCCGCACGTACAAACGGGAATTTTTCATCTGGTGATTGAGCGGAAATAACGTTGCCCAAGGATACATTCTTGGAACCAAGTGTCTGCGTGATGCTGGTATAGTTAGGGATATTGATACCTGCAGGCACACCGGCTGTGGCAAATGCTAACACTTCGAGCGATGTGAAATCAGGCTTGTTGATCGTATCTCTTTCGAGAGTAGGTGGCCATGGCAAGCGAGATACAAACATTGGCGCTTCGGCGACAAGACGATTAAATTTCACTGTCTGTTCCTTATTGATCATTGCCACAAATCCTTCCCATTCAGCACGCACACCCTGAGGATCACGATAGGTCTCAATAAAGCCAATGTTGGTTTCCACCGCTGGGTTAATGTCCTTCAACCAATGCCGCTGAGAATCCATGTGTGCCTTCACAGATCCTGACAGAAAAGAATCATGGTAAGCCTCTAGCATCTGCTTCTGAGTGTCATTGGCCACATAAGGTAAAGCGTGCTTGATATTTTCTGCAATTTTAGCCATCTGTGGTTGGAAATCTGTGTAGACAATCTCAAGGTTGGCACCGTTTTGTAACTGGTGGATAACTGGCTGCGGACCTGCACCGGCTGCTACCAACAGTTGGTAACCTTTTTCGTTCTTAAATAACCTGATAAGAAGAATTACGGTCCGATTCATCCGATCGTATACTTCTTCTCCTTCTTTTCTATTTCTTCAAAACCCATCTTACCTTGTGTTCAGTGGATCGATTTCGGCCTTTTCCAGGAATTGCTGTACCAGTTTGATGTCCTCCTTCGTAATGTTATCCGAGTAGTATCCTGAACGATGGCCATCGTCCGGGAACCCTATCAGATTGCCTTGCTCGGGTTCCACATTCCAAATTTCGTGCTTTGTCTTGGAGAACAGTCGATGAGCCTCTTGCGAACCACTGGCAACTACAATTTTCTCGAATTCTTCAACAGATAACCGAGGAATGAACTTTTCATCACCGAACGACTTGTAGTTGCTCAAATTGCCCAAGAATTGTGCCGAGTATTGCAAGAATTGGTCGAATGTTTCTTTGGAGACGTTACTGAATTAAAATAAAGGAAGCGTTAAAAACATGGCTCAAAAAAGACAGCAAACGAGCAATAAAAAAAAGCAAAGATCTGCTTTTACTTTTTGTTTTGGTTTGTTATTTACCTCTTGATAGCCAACTCCTGAACGTCGATCAACTGGCCCTGTTGATTGGTGAAAACGTTCAAGATCAGATCATAAATGTCCTCTGCTTTCGGATTGGTTTGGGTCACGATGATGCGGGTGCCCTCGAAAGATGCACGAGACATGTAATGGGCATACTTTTGTTCTTTGTCTGTCAACGATTCGAAGAATGACCTCGCTTCGAGACGAGAAAAAGGCGTGCGTTCGTCTGCAAGGTAACGTGAAGTATTTGTCGTCATGAGTCTGACGAGAGGTTTTTTAAACAAAGAGTTCCTGAAAAGGGCACGATACATTGGAAATAAAATATTATTTTTTTTTGGCGGTTACCCAGGCACCCACATCATACGGTTTCCATGGCAAACGATGGACCGGCCGCTGATTGGAGTGTCACGCAACCAAAATTGGAAAAAATTGCTCGATTGAAATGGGGCGGATCTTGGGTTTCAAGCTTGACTAAAAAAAAGCTTTATCCATTGTTCTCTTTATCATACTTTCCGTATCAAGAGCAAGTCCTTTTCACAGCACACATAGGTGCGAACAAGAGCAATACAACGGTCTATTGTTGTATTTCCTAGATAACGCTGCATTAAAACAGGATAACACGCACTTGGTTCTACTCTGCGGACTAAAAAAAAAGGTTGGATAAGTTGATGTTGTACGAGATAGCGTTTGTTTAACCTAGAACTCTATTACAGCAAAGAAGGATTAAAACCCGATATAGTATGGTGAGAAATTAAGAAAAAAAAGATAATGTGGAGAATGTACGAAGGATCCAATGATTCGACATGGCATGACATACATACCTGTCCCAAAAGGCGTCTTGTTCGATAGGAATATTAAACCATTCATCGTTGAGGATATCCCGGGTTTTTAAGTATGATCTAATTGGTGAACGAGGGTCGTAACATCAGAAATATTGGTTTTTAGCATGTCCTACAATTTTTTTCATTTCGGAGCGTGCGCAAAATGGAAATAGGTCAAATATATCTTATATATTCTGAAAACGAGAAACGGAATACATCTATGGTATATAGCTTTCTAATTTTTGTCACGTCACTTGTGCTGTTGGATGATAAGCGTTCGTTCGCTATTCATCTTCTGTGCGTATTGCAACGGATTGCCCATCTGATAGGGAACAATTAGAAAGCAATGAGGGATCCGGATGCCATGTTTTTACCCACGCTCCAAGCACTCAGCCGAAATGAAAGAGACAGCCCTCCCCCCCCCCAAAAAAAAGCGGGGTAAAAAGCCGTAACTTTCATGTTTTAAACAGTAGTCCCGTTTTGCTGGGGAATTAAGTTAATCAGATCCTAGTTTACATAAGGCTGAGTAATGCCTTTTCGAGATGATCATCCCATCAGTTTTTCGGTAGCACAATCCTGCTTTTCTGCTCTATGACAAATGTTTCGGTTAAAGCAACATGACATTTCGAGCAAGCTTATGATACAGTTTACACCCAGAGGGAACATGTCATTGGCCCATCACTTTTTGAAAACTGTATACAATGTTTCCGAATCGAACGCTCGTTTGCGAGAAGTCGTCTTGTTCCTCCTTGGAGTAACACTCGTCACTTTCCTTCTGCTTCTTTTGTTGGGGCATTTTTTGATCAGTCAATAAAGTTCATTCAGCATTTATCAAAGACCTTCTTACATTCATGGCATAACGATAAGGCTTCAAACGAGCAGGCTTAAATTGGGCGGGCCGTTCTCTCTGATGCTTACAAGAACCACCGCTGCTAAATCACGACAGACAAATGAAGAAGGACATCGCGCCCAAAACCCGTTTTGCCGTTTACGTTTGTTCAGTAGGAGATATTTGGAAACGTTCAACGGTAGTCTAGCTTCCCTAGCTGCTGGTAAGACAGTATAAATCGAGACGGAATGTAAAGAAGAAAACGTCAATAACCTCTTATTCGACATTTGTTACAGGATCGAAGCTTATCTTCTATCTGGTAATCAGGCCGTGTGATTCTTTGTAAACCTTAGTGAAGTTCGGACAATTCACAACGCTTGCGAAGAGAATCGAGACAAGGAATGTAGTTCATTGTCCGAATAACGTATATTACATCGCAAGTATCCATCCCTACCATTAGGAATCTGCAAACGTTTCGTCATTGCATACTTCGTTTCGTGAAGACCCATAGATTGGTTGAATCTTTACCTAGACATAAAGATATGTTTGTCACTTTGACTAAGCTCTTTCTCATTTGGCTATGTCAGATATGACATTTGAGTTAGCTACTCTACTACGATAGATACTCGCAGTCATAGTAGCTCAGAATAATTTTTTTTGGGATCATCAGATGGCACAACTCCTTTATAGGCTTGTACGAGATTTTATTTGCGCGTCTGTTTCTTACACTTAAGTGATAATATCTGTCTGGAACAGGTCCTAAAAAGTTAAAAAAGTCAACTGTAACTCTATACACTTGTCAAATTGCATGTGTCACAGCAGCATTTTTACATAATAGCAAGGTTTATTTTAGTTTGCTTTTGCTCTAGCAATGTTTCCTCAATTATAGTAAGCGTCGTATCAGTATGATGCCGCCTGATATTGTCCACAAGGCACGAAACAAACCATTCTCGCCATCACTGGCTGGTTGTGTACGGCGCACTCCGTGAATCTTGCCCCAAAATCAGGGAAAGGCGTTTACTACATGTCAGTCGATCGGGTTAGTTTCTGCAAGTCGCAGATGCCGATATAAATGGTGATGGTCAACCTCATATGGAACTTGAGGATCTTCATTTTTCATTCGCTGCAACCTTCTATTCTTTGTACGTTAGTGCTGCCTGGAAGAGCTTCTTCCTCTACTTTTAAAATGCATAAACATAGACATTACCTTGCCATCGTGCGGTTACGGAAAACTCATCTAGATGACAGAAATAGCAATGGTCTTATCTTTTTGTTTCTTTGCCAGTGGCGTTTTTTGTTTTGAAAAGGTTGATGCCCCCTCCCTTTGAGTTTGATCCCTCGGCCAATATTAAGTCTATTTTTTTTTGGCCATGACTGGTTGCGCACAGTTTATGCAGTTTGATTGGCACTGAAAAAATCATTTATAGACTGTTATTGAGAGTAGATTTCAATAATTACGGCTATGGTAATCTAAGAATTTTTAAACGGATGGTAGAAAGGCCGAGCCGTGTCGATCGAGCAGTGGACATGCTAGGTGAGGTGTGCAGGGATGAAGGTGTGAAACTCAGGTGAGGAAGCATTGGCGTACTGCGTAGTCAGTAAGAGTACAAAGCAGGAATATCATTGATCTGCCAAAAATGGGAGACGTCAGGACAATCACTTGTCTTTTTTCTCTTGGTTTCAGATATGGCAATCGAAGCAGTCTTTATCAATCATGGTTTGTATAGATGTCGTCCCTTCTTTTCCTGTGATCTTAACACTCTTTAACCGGGATATGTTCCATCAGAAAAAAGAAAACCACCCCGTTTGACTTCAAGCAATATAGTCATGTCATCCATTCAAGAATTATACTCTACTTTGCGCAAGGCAATTCTGCACTCTTGACTTATAATTAACATAGCCTATACAAAGGGAAATATATGATTCATGTATCAAGAAAAATAAAGATGTGCTTCGCTGTATGAGCACAGTGGAAAGAGCAGGGACACGCAATTCAGGTATTCTACATTTCCCCAGTTTAAATCTTCCTAACTATGATCCTGTTAGCATTAGAGGACAACATACCCAGTCGGAATCTTCTGATTTCAAACGCCGGCAGTGCAGACTTCCTCGATTATATGTTTAAAGCAAGATCTACAATGAGCATTTAATTCAGTATTGTCAGCATGGCATATTTATTTCAAGCCCTGCCAAATTGTGGTTAGTCTTCCCATTTTCCCTTAGTACTACAGGATACAGGACTTTAGTACACAGTAACTGTTGTAAAGTTTTACAACTTGTTAGTATAAGAAAACAATGCGAAATCTGATAATATCACTCTTCCTAAATGGAGAATCTCTTTTTGTTGCTCTACTTGTTTAATGACCATCATTTTTAAGTTGGTGTGACAAGGGACTTCCGCAGAACTCCCTTTTGATCTTCTTTTCTTCAAATCGTAGATTAGGTAGTAGGACAGCGAAAGTATTTATCGCCTTTTTGCTGTGTTGTCAAACTTCAATAAACAAATTTGATGGCTACTTGTTTGTTTACAGCATGTTATGATAGTACATAGACTGAGTAAGCTAATTCAATGTTGAACAACGAACACAAGACGAATAGTTAATAAATACCAGTCAATTTCACATGAAATTTCTGCAAATGGTACCAAGATGGCATGTCATTCGCAATAATTAAATGTTTTTTTTCTTTCTTCTTTGTCTTTCTCGAGCTTGGGGCACTCTACGCTCATAGGTCAATCATGCAAGGAACTTTCCGGATCGCCAACATCCTTGAACAGGAGCAAAAGAAAAAAGAAGAAATAAAACATACATCCCCTTTCCTCCCGTACTTTTTTCAGCCTGAATGGATGTACTTTATCAATAGTTAGAAGCAATAAGAAAAACCATGGATGACCTGGATCTGTTTTTTTTTTCCATGTCGATCGGTTACTCTGTGAATTCGCTTTCCGAATGATTTTGGCAACGTCAATTTTCCAAAGTCGGGTGAGATTTCTGTACTTATTAAAGATACTTTTGCATTTTTCAACGTATTAAGGCTCTCCTTCGCTCTCTCTTTCTTCCTTCTCTCTTCTCTTACTCTCATTCGCTTTTATATCATACTTTTCCTAAAGACTGTGAGGCCCATTCAACCACATTATGAGTGTCTCTGCTACGTCTCAGCGTCTTACGCCCGGATCCATGCCAGACTTTCCAATGGCACCCGCAGGATCGCTCTCCGAACTTCGACAAAGAGCAACCGTTGACCCCTCTGGCAGTGAAAAATACACAGTACAACAATGGATAGTTGTTGTTAGTCAGTTGTATCAACAGGTAGATGGCGGTAATTCATCTCCAGATGTTTCTTGGCTGACATCATTTTCCTGGACAGGGCGATTGGGCCTATAGGCACGATGACATGGACAATGCCTATGTTTGTTATATGAGGGGTTGCAGGTAAAAGCTCATTCCAGTTGTCAACGAAAGATTGCTTCGTAAACTAAATAATTTATGCTAAAGTGTGATGGTGGAAATCATTTCAAAGCATCCAAAGAAGCATGAAGCCTTTTCTGACCCACTATATGGTCAACTGAAACAGGTTGATAGCAAAAAAAAAGATACTATAGCCCTCCTCTAATCTATTTTTGCTTGTTTGTGCCCTTGTTTATCATTAGCGTACCGACAATGAGATTTTTGGGAGTCTTGAAACCATTGCTATTCGACTTGAAAGACGGTTTAGCAGTTCATCGAATGTAATATCAAAATCGCCAATGAATTTAACGCCATCGGTATCTTCACCTTCAAGAACGTCTGTGCGCACTCGTACTAGCCCGATCCCGTCAATACCACTACCGTCACCGACTAACACAGTATTCGCGGATTCGCTTATTGTTGGCGTCGATGAACTAGTCAGTTGGATTACACAGAAGGAAAATGCGCCAAGTGTTCTACTGTTGGATATACGACCCCGGCATGTGTTTGAAGGAGGATGTATCAAACACCAATGGATAGTGCAAGTGGATCCACGAGTATTAAAGATGGGGTAAAGGAATTGCGTGCTTTCGTGGTACAATGCGTCTCTGAACAGGCATATGTGCCTTTTATAGTATCGAAGCTCATACGATTCAGAAATATTTGTCATCAAATCCGAAAGCAGAGCAGAACTTGTTTACAGAACGCGATCGATTCGACGTGATAGTATACTACGATCAAAATGCACAGAGCATCCCAATGGCAGGAGAGGCAATGCGCAGCATCAAATCGGCATTGTATGAGCTGGAAAGGCAAAAGCCACTGCGAAGAGCGCCAATGATGCTAGCGGGAGGGTTCGATACATGGCAGTCAGTTGTTGGTGAACGTGGAATCTTTCGGTTTCCCAATACAAATGGCAAGGAAAAAGTGAATGGCTTTACGAACGCATCCTTAGCAGCGCGTCCACATTGTGAATATGCATGTATCCGTAAGCCAAGTACCTACATTGAAGTGGATTCTAACCCAGGCGAAACATAAAAAAATAACAGCATCCGAATGGGGGATACAATGGTGAAATGCGGTCTAATATACAGCAATTGAGTCATCTTCCACCAGCGCCTGTTATTAGCCGGACTTCAGGCGGTTATGCACTATCAACGACGAACCTTCCAAACGTCAGGGATGAACTGTACGCGAAACATTATGATATCAATCGTAATATGCCCTCCATGGCTTACCCGACTCCAGCAGCAAGTGTCTATCATCCTCCCTCTGGTGATAACCGACCTATGTACCCACCTCAAGCAAAGTTGCAGAGCCGTGGAACGTTCATTGATAATCCTTTTAACGGATTCACAGCCACCCAAAACACTGGTATGTATGATGTACCTCCTATTTCTGTCACCCCGGTACGACCCTTACAATCGCCGACGACTGCAATGCCACCTGAACATGAGCCGCCCCCTCGGCCTCTTTCAGCGGGTCCTTCCGTCTATACTGGTGTGAACAAAGAGATGAGCTCTGGTGCAGTTGCTCGTTATTCTGATACGAAACGTGCACCTGCACTAGAGTGTTCAGTATCACAATTCGGATATACTATGATTAGTACGACAGGTTTGAAAAATCTTGGGAACACTTGTTACATGAACTCCATTATCCAGTGTCTGAGTGCCACTATTCCTTTGGCTCGCTATCTTATATGTAAGTGCATATGCGGGAAGTTTTCTCAGTGAGAAGAAGGAAAAAAGGGAAAGACGATGGGCTAACGTCCGTCACGTTTTAGCCGGTGCATTTAAGCAGCATATCAACAAGAATAATCCACTTGGCACGGGTGGTACCCTAATAGGAACATTCGCAAACCTACTACGGGTTATGTGGAGTGAAACGTACAATTTTGTGTCTCCAATGAGCTTTCGGGTAATCTCAAAAACGTCAAGAAAGAGGTAGACTAACGTGACCCTGAAAATTTCCGATATGAAAAGGAAGCCATTGTTCGTTTTGCTCCCCAATTCCAAGGCACGGATCAACATGATTCTCAGGAATTTCTAACTTTCCTTCTGGACGGCTTGCACGAAGATTTGAATCTAGCCAGCAAGAAAACCGAGGCTTCTGTCGGGGAAGAGGAGAACGAGCATTTATCGGATTATCAGGCTAGTTGTTTAGCTTGGGAGCGTTATCTTGCTCGTAATGCAAGTATGATAGTAAGCCTTTTCCAAGGTCAATATAGAAGCCGGTTGACTTGTCTTAGTTGCAAAAAGGTCTGGTCGCAGATGGATGTGATAAGTGATATAGGCTGATTTTATTTTATTTTATTAGACTTCTACCACGTATAATGCATTCATGTCATTGTCCTTACCCATACCCTCTCGGAAATTTCGACTATCAAGTGCAACGCTATATGAATGCTTAGATCATTTTTTAAAGGAAGAAACCTTGGATAAACGTGATGCATGGCATTGTCCACGGTGTAAAAAATTGCGACGGGCAAGCAAGCAACTGACGTTGTCTCGATTACCTGATATTTTATTGATCCACTTGAAACGTTTTTCATTCGACGGGCCGTTTCGTAATAAACTTGATACGATGGTGCAATTTCCTCTAAGGTAAGGCTTTCAAGGGAGTAAAAAAAACAGCACATCCATACGCACAGAGACAGAAAGGGGAAAAGGAAGAAGGAGATAAAGATTAATAAAAGGGAAAAATCGGTCAAGAAGTGTGATAGTAATAAACATCTTCTCCTCGTCAAAACAAATAGAGGACTGGATCTATCAAGCTATGTTCCTAGCACGTTCACTCAAAAGACAAACGGGTCGACTGACTCCTCTTCCTTTAAATACGATCTCTACGCAGTCTCAGTAAGAAAGAAATAAGAAAAAGATTTATGTTGATATTCAATGGTTTCCTTTTCTTTTTCTCCTCGTTTTTAATATAGAATCATTATGGCTCGCTGAGCGGTGGTCATTGTAAGAAAAAGAAAAGATCATTTTGTTTATATTGACCAACAATTACCTTTAGATACAGCATGTGTACGAACCAGCTACCGTGGCGAATGGCAGTATTTTGACGATACTCACATCTCTACATGCGAAGAAAGCAAAGTGGCGGTAAGAAATGAATTGCCGCTGCATTGTCTAATTGATGTTTTTTTTTGGTCATTGTAGACACGAGCAGCGTATAATTTATTCTATGTGCGTTCCACAGTAAAATATCAAGGATCTTTGTAATAAGAATCATAAGAACCCATTTTGTATATATAAACTTTAGCATGCGAATTAAAAGATGCGCATTGCTTTTACTTAACCTAAATATATTTTCTTCTTGGTTCCGTGTCATGTTAGAAAAAAAAATGAAGCCGGACTTTAAGTAGTACGAAACTTACTAGGCTTTGCAGAAACAGCATAATGACATAAATCTACGAACTTAGGTCTCTGTGTCATAATTCATGGTTTACAAAAGCATACCATTAGCTAACTCTTTTTGTGCTGCTGGCTAAATAAAAGTGTCAACTTTGTCTTTGTTTTCGGCTTTTCCGGCATGATCATACCACTTGTTCGCAGTAAGGAGCTCATGCAGTTATGTTTGCGGTTGATTGGGCTGCAGTTTTACAAAGCGAAAAGCTGTATGGGAAGAACAAGATTACTTCTTCCCCTTTTCTTCTTTTAAGGTTGTGCGTTGTACACGACATGATGTATCAACTTCCTGTCTGTGTGATTACGTGCCTCATGCTCCGTACAACTTGGCTTTTTTTTTCCAATTCCGTGACGGGAAAATCGTGTCCATGCATTATCGAGACAATGATATTGTTGTAGGATTCTCTATATTATTTCAGAGTATTTTCTACAAGGCATTAAATACAACAATGTTTTTTAACCTAGAAGGAAAAGGAATTGCTGATCCGTTGCTTTTTCTTTTTCTAACAAGGTTAGTTTACAAAGAAAACTATCCATGTCAAAACGGGACGTAGTCATTGTCATTTTTTTGTTTAATTTTTTTTTTTAATTCCACACACTAAAAATTATGCAGCATAATGCAAAAGAAAACAGGTTTAAAGTATAATAAAAAAGGGAATTGGCACCGCAGCATATTAAGGATTGAAAAGAAAAAAAGAAATAAAAGAAGAAAGTAGCCCGACTTATGTAGAAGATGTAAAAAAAATGAAGTTGCAGATGCGATAGAATGAAGATATTTTGTGTTTCTGCAAATAGAGCAAATAATTACAAAAAAAAAAGAATGCAAAAATGAAGAATAAATTAGAATGTCATTTCTTTTTTCTTCTCTTCCCCCAGCAAGCCTCCTTGAAGGAGCCAATCTCTCTTCTTTTCTCGCTGTCCCGTGTCGCGCACACGTCAACTCTTGTTTCCTTTTTTGTTCTCTGTCTTTGTACCTCCTTGACATAAAAGTAAGGGGAAAAGGGGGGAGGGAATAGATTGGGGAGGGGAAAAAAGAGGAGATAGAGATAGAGAAAGTTGGAGACAGAGAGAAACAGAAAATAGAGAGAGATATAGAGAGAAAAGAGATATAGAGAAAAGAAAAAGATGAGAGATATCAGGGAATTCAGTGGAAAAAGAGAAAAAAAAAGCAGAAAAATATGAATAATATAATAATGATGCTATAAGAAAAAGTATGGTATGATCCATGAATTTGCTTTTTTCATAAGTCATAGGGAAAATAAAGGGATGATGAAAGAATTAGGAGCTGAGAGAAAGAAGAAAATTTTCGTGAATAAAAAAGAAAGGAAAACAGGTATAGAGAAGGTAAAAATAATAGCAGAGAGAGAGAGAAAAAGAGAATACGGAAATAATAATAGAGATAGATGAAAGGTACAGTACCAAAAGGGAAATCAGAGCAAGGATAACAAGGCATCCGTATCGTAACTGTAGTAGCCATAGCCATCCATGGAGGAAGGAGACCCGGAACCAGCGGAAAGTAATGGTGTAAGTTCTTGCTGTGGCTGTGTTACAGGGATGGAGGGATAGAAATCGACAGGACAGTGCTCAGGCCATCTGGTGGGATCTCCTGACAGACCATGTTGTTCTTCGTCTCTTTGTTGCTGTTCTTGCTGTGTCAATGGGATATCATGACATCGCTGATATATTAAAAAGAAAAAAAAAGAACGGTCATAAGAATGCACATTCTTTCTCATACACTTTCTTGAATAGCTCAAGGTTTACCTGGGATGGCATGGAAGGACCATTGGTGATCTGAAGCTCAGCATAAGAAGGTTTGGATCGATCGTCTTCGGCATGAAAAAACCATCGTTCGGGGAAAGCCAGGGGATGAGTCGCCGTGGACATGGCCCACCAAAGTGAATTCTCTTCTTCTTGGGTCGACCAGACCGGTTGCGGTACGGCTGAGGCGGCCGATGCTACGGATACTGGCGGGTGTTGCAGTCCATAAGATTCGGGCACCAAAGGAGCAACAAGGTCATACCAAGCAGATTCACTGGGAACCATAAAATGATGGTGTTGACGATGTTTGTCCACAACCTTGCCCTCATAGAATTCCTCCTCCTCCTCTTCGTCATCGGTACGTCGATCGATCGCGCCGGCGGCGGCGGCATTCACTTGGCGTCGTTGCAGTTTCTTTGCCTTGGCTCGGCGGTTTTGGAACCAGATCTGGACACCACGAGGTGTCATGTCAAGTTTCTGGGCCAGGACGCGTCGGACGGTGGCACTCGGCTTGGGATTCTCGGCAAAGGACTTTTCGAGAATCTTTAGCTGGGCTTTGGATGTACGTCGTCGATGCTTGATCTCAAATGGATTATAGAACGTGGGTTGAAAATCACCTTGCGATGGATAGCCTTCCAAAAGAGGATGGGGGTAGTAATGGCAACCCATGGATGCGTTCTCATGCGTAAATGCGGCGGTAAAACATTGTTCGAAAGGTTGCATCATATCAGATGGTGTCATCACGAAAATAAAACAAAACCAAAAAACGAGAATAAGAAGAAAAACAGTAACAAGAAAGAGAAAAAAAATGAAAAAGAAACTAGAAGAGAGGATATTAGGAAACGAAAAAGAAAAAGAAAAGTGTATATAAAGAGAAACTACAAAGGAAACAAAAGAAAAAAAGACCAGTTTGAGGGACCAAAAAGATCTGGCTCTTTATACCCCAAAGGTACAAAAGGGGAAAGAATGTTTGGACCTCCAAAAAGGACCAAAAGAAAAAGTAAGGGGAGAGGAGAAGGGAAAGAAATAGGATGTTTAGGAAAAAAAAAAGCATCAACGGGAATGAGCTATTGGTGTAGTGCGCACACACACAGAAAGAGAGAGAGATAACACGTCATCCAGATACATGCTTCTTTTCTTCTATTATTATTGCGCACTATAACAAAGCAATCTAAAATAAGTTCTATTCAATTTTAGATAAAAAAAAAGAGCAACATAGATGAGACATACTATAATAAAATTAAATCTATAGAGATTAAAACGGCCATCATAGAAAAGGGGAAAATGGCGAATTCATTACGCAGTTAGGCACCGATCTATGAATAAGTGAGCAACAGAAAGAAAGAGTGCGCGCGTGTGTGTATGTGTATGTGTGCTTGAATGTTGGGTTTAGTGGATTTAGAGGAGAAGAAGGACAAGGGAGGAAGAGGGAAGAAGGGGGAAGGTTGTGGATAATGGATAATGGGATAGAGAAAGAGAAAGTGAGAGAAAGGGGAAAGGCGGGGAGTTTGGGGGTGGGGGGGGCGATAGCACCAAGGCAACAGAACGCACCTACCAGGTGGTCATGGCTGTTTTGTACGGCATGCATTGACCTCTTTCTCTTTTTTTTTTTTTTACCACACGGGTTCTTTTTTCTTTTTGCACCGGGCCTCAATATGGTTATATGGCTGAATAGGAGAGTTTAAGGCCACGAGGAACAAAAAGAAAAAGGACTACCTTTTATCATTATATCATTATCGTCTTCTTCCTCATCATCGGGTTTCCCGGTATTGAAGGAAAAACAAAGCGAGAACAACATTCTCCCTCTCTGTGTCTCTCTTCTGTCTCCCTTTACCGCTGTGTGCCGTATGCATGTAGGTGTGTAAGTGTGTGGGTGTGCGTGTGTCCATACCTTATCCTTCATTTTCCCATTTTCCTTGTTTTTTTTTTCTTTTTCCTTTGTTATTCTCCTGCTATCAATCTCATTTAGTAGAATTGATAATCCCTTTCGTAATGCATCACCATTCCATCAGAAGTGCACGAGCGCAGACATAAGTCACAACACGTCCCTATGTGCATGAAACGTTGGTGATAGAGAGAACAACAGCAATAGGTAGTCAAAATAAGTTTTCCCCTTTCTAGTTTGTTTGATGGATAACAAGAATTCGAATGAAGATGATATTGGGCTTGTTGTACAACATGTCACTTTGTAGCTTTTTTTCTTTTTCTTTTGGGGGGGGGAATCAGAGATTTTTTTTTCTCATTCATGTCATTGCTAGTACAGCCAAAAGGGGAGAAGGAGATCATAACAAATCGAGAAATAAAACGTTCAGATCATCCAGGAGTTGCCGATCGTTTTCAACTAAGCGCTTGGTCCACCTTTTAGTTCCATTCTCCGTGCATGAAAATCCTCACCCCTAACGAAGGAACACGCATACGCACGCACGAAAACAGAAGAGGAAGAGGAACAGAAAGAGAAAGACAAAAAGAGAGAGATCGAGTCGAGAAGCACGCAGAGGCGCACACGCGATGATACCACTTTTGTTTAAGTAAGGCAGAACAAATGTATCGTTTATTCTTTCAGGAAGATCGCCCATGCCCTTTCTATTCTCCGAAATTCTTCGTCTTGTTTGAATAAATGAATGATTTCCGTACCAATTGTTTCTCCCTTCTGTCGGTTCCTTTTTCCACCATTACCATCTTTCATCTTTCTTACCGTCCGTCCATAATCCCTGCAGCCATTTTTATTTTTCGCTCGTTCTCCCATTTTCTGCTTTTATATCCAGACAGATAAAGAGCGGAAAGTCGCAAACAGGGCAGTCTGATTGATATGTTTTTATCTTGACCTCTTTCGTACGACCTAGGATTAGAGATGAAAATTGAATGTCATAAATATTGTCATAGAAAGCAGGCTTCCATGCCAATAATCAAGTCTAGCCGCATAGCAACCCTTCCGGACAATCCTATGCATCATTCATAGCACATGTTTATGGTTTGATCATACAGACCGGAAGTGATTTTGAAAAAGTAATAGTACGAAATCAATAATATTAATAAAATCTTAACAACTAGGAGAGCAAAGAACGGAAAGGGTGGCCCACAAAAGTGAAACAGAAAAAGATGTTAAGCAGCTGAAAGGAAAATGATCAACTAGTTCTTCTTCTTTGTTATTGTACGTTGGAATACCAGGGTCATAGTATGCTCATTTGAATGAGAATAGAATGCGAAATCATCTTTTTGACTTCACTTTTGCAATACTGACCTACATATATATCGGGAAGGCGTTTTCTGTCCATTCTGGTTCCTTAGCCAGTGCAAATATACAAAAAAAAAAAAGGTTAGGTTAGAAGCGGCCATTACCATGGATGAACGTAGGACTTACATCCCGCCAATTTCTTTTTTTTTCCTTGTCCTTTTTTTTTGTTAGTGTTGATCCAATGCTAAATTTTCTTTACTTCCGAGGGTGCGTCATGCATTCAATTGCGTCCATCCTCATGTTACTGTCCCACTGCCTACCATAACCCAATCATGCCTCCCCTTTTTGTGTCTTCTCCTTAGAGGAACAAAAAAACACGACTTTCACAGTGTTGTTATTATACCCTGTCAATCACTAGTCTTACCACAGTTCCTTCCCTTGAAATAACAGCTGTATGCAATGCAAGAAAAGAGAACAGAACGAAAAAATGGGGATATCTTTCCATTGGCTTTTTTTTCCTCCGTGATCGTGCAGATCAACCTTTTTTTTTTTTTTTTTTTTTTTTTTTTTTTTTTTTTTT
>MZZL01000407.1:252298-329017 GCA_002749535.1 Apophysomyces variabilis | reverse complement strand
TTTTTTTTTTTTTTTTTTTTTTTTTTTAATTCTTTTTACTATCCATAGAAATGCTAGTCACGAGAGACGAAGGGAAAAAAGAAAGGAGGGGCTAGTGTTGTTTCTCGAGGCGGGCCGTTACATCATGCTTTATGCGTTTCACGAATGGCATCTTTTAAACAACGTCATGGCAACGCATCTCCTCCTTCACTTCCAGTAGTACTTGGTTCGCCCAGCTGGTATCGCTGGTTGTTGCAAATCCCTTACCTTCTCTTGGATCGGTGGACTACCCCACGGCGCATCGGTATTTTTGTTGAATTTGGTCAATTCGTGTGGATCCAGCGCCATGACCATGCTGCCGAACTTTATCAAAATGGTTATTTTGGCAAAGGCACCTTATCTAGAAGTGAACCTACGTGGTTATCGCGTTTACAAGGTTTGTCCTTTCTGCTCCTAGGATTATCCACCTTAGGACTGTTTTTTCTTAACTATCCTGTGCTTGACTAGCTTCAGGCCAAACGAACACGCTTTCTTTGGAACAGATTACTGTGGAGCGGCGGAAGCAACGTCGGGAACGTAAACAAAAGCAGAAAGGTCAGATTATGCAGGAAATGCAACAACGGAGAGATAAAGAACAAAAAGGAGAAGAAGAGGAGGAGGAGAAGGAAGAGCAACAGGATCTATGGCAGCCGGAAGAGGTGTTAGCCAAGAGCGGCTATACAGATCAAGAATGGCTTCAACTGGATTTGTTTGAAGCTTTCTTTCTAACGTTTGCTTTGAACGCTCTAGAGATCCGAGACACAAACGAGGTCCGTCTTTTGAATTATTCTTGTCTTTTTTTTTTGTCTAGTTGCTCATTCATTCCTCTTTTTCGATATAGAAAGTGCTCTCTATTGATACGTGTTGGGATTTGTTTCATCGGGTTGATGATTCTTCTTCTCTGACAGATAACTTTGCAGCTCGTTATGCAGTGTATCATCATTATCGCAGTTTAGGCTGGGTGCCGAAAAATGGGGCTAAATTTGGCGTCCATTTTGGTAAGAAGGAAAAAGGGAAAACGGTAGACAGGCGATCTCAATCTATTTCGCTCTTGCTATAGTACTTTATCGCCAAGGACCTAAATTTCGTCATGCGGATTTTGCGGTGGTAGTTATGGATACTGCCCATCCTTATCGATGGCATGACCTTCTGAGACTTATCAGGGTTTGTACACAAGTCAAAAAGACCCTTGTGCTTTGTGAAGTCACTTTTCCCGCACATGGGTGCAGACATGTTATGGATTTGAAGCAATGTCATCTTCGTGAAGTAATACTCAAACGATGGTCACCGGAAAAAAACCGTGAATGAAGACTAGAAGGGGGCTCTTTTTTACACATATTTGCTTCTTGTAATTTTGCAGAGAGAGAGGAAGAAAAAGGCTATTCCATTAAAGACAAACACATTCAAAATTGATAACGTGTTCCAGTCCAAAGATATGCACTCCTTACTGTTCCGTCAACCTTCTTTTCTTTTTACGTTCAATGTATTATCATGCATCGTTGGCAGGTCCCCGAAAAAGGAAAAAGATAGAAAAACTGCTTTATCTGTTCCTCAGCCCGCCCGCACCAATACTACAGAAGGTCGCTTTTAAAATGATCTAATCGTTAGATATATTCGTGCTTGATTGAACTACGTAAATCAATGTGAAAAGTGTAAGATGATATACAAGTTGCGTGCGTTCCATCTGTGTGCTGGGAGGAGGAGGAGGGGGGGGGGAATGGAGAGGACAGAACACCTGTTTCTCGTTACACAGAAAAGGGCCATGATCAGGTACCAGGGAAAAAAAAGGAAAGAAAGGTGCACACTATCAAAGCGTGCGAAAACAAGACTGTATTTTCATAAGGTTGCTCCCAGCAATGGATGGAAAAAAAAGATATTGACGCTTTTTTCATTCTCCAATCTATCTATGCATGTTTTCCATTGAAATATACCAAAGCATGAATCTTGTGATATACAAGAGAGAGAGGGAGAGTATGTGTGTCACAACGTTCGGTGTTGGACATACCATGGCATCAAACTGTCCGGCTATGACTGGATGTTGTGTAGATACGTCTTTATCAGTGCATTGAGTGTGCTTTGTTGTTATTTTGCGCTGCGATCCAAACTATCGAAGGTCAAGAACAATCCAAACCCGATGGGAAGTTGTGATGGCTGATAAAGGCATTAAAGCCGGTGTTTTTGAGTAGGTATTTGGTCTATCATTGTTATGCACAACAAGCGATCAACGATGTAACAAAATGACGTCTCGTCAGCACCGTTGCTTTAGATTTCAGTTTTTAGCACTATTATTATTATAATTTTCATAGCAAACGGATAGATAAAACTGCAACCTGTTTCCTGCTCTAAATAAAGGAAATGTCATGATGGTAAAATGGAAGGAGGAGAAAAGAAAGTCATGCTAATGATGCCGGTGAGACTGCCGAGCGAGTCAGAGCGGGTACATAGGTAGGCTTAATCAATGAAATATGTCCTCTTAGCCTTTTATTTTTTTTTGTCCGATACTCACTGTTGTCGGTATCCGATACTATATATATATATATATAACTGATTTAGCCAGAGACAGGTTACTTTCTCCATGGAATCTCCTGTCTGAGTCAGATTTGAAGGCTAAAGATTTTACGAAATTTGTCTTCATCTCCGTGTGCCAAGCATTGTGTGACAGGATTTGCTAAGGTGATGCGTTATTTGGTAGTTTGTTGACAGCATCCGAAAGGAAAAAAAAATAGAAAGTGTTTTTGACAACATTCAACAAGGCAGACCGGATGGATTTATATAAGGGAAGAAATGTACAGGTTTTTGAAAAGATAAAAAAGAAGGAAACAAGAAAGAAAAGGTTTGCTAGAAACAAAAAGGGAGAAAAGAAAGAAGGAATGCGTATGTTTTGTGATTTCTTTTTCTTTTTGGTTTAAGTGCTGTATCGTTTAGAAAAGGCATGTCGCATAGCCATCTCTTTTTCGTCCATATCCTCGATCTCGGGAATACTTGACAGAGCCGCTTGACCTTCTTGGATCAGGTTCTGCAGTTGTTCTTCCATGCGGGCCAACATTTCATCTTCGATCTCCTTGGTCTCTTCACTATCGGATAACTTGGCTGCTGCTCCTTCTCCTTCTTCTTCTTTTTCTTTTTGTTTTACTATTTCTGTTTGCACTCTTGCTAGTTGTAGGTCCAAAGAATGAGAACGTCTTTCGCGTCTAGTTTTCTTCTTATGTCTTTGCTTAGAAGTAGATGAAGATGGCTACACAAAAAAAGGGTGTTGGCAAACAGAACGGAAATTTTTCTTTTTTGGCATAAATACCATAATCAGTTTGGAACTCGGTTTCATCAGCTGTCTTCTCACCGCCTCGGCCCATTCTTGGGTCCGTTTTTGCCGAGCATCATCCAAAGGATCGGTTCGTCTGATGGTAAGGATTGATTCATTGTCTGGTCTGGAGGAAGCCAGACTATAGGGTTGTGGATACAGCTGGTTCGGCTGATGAAGATACGGATGCTGATAAGGAGATTGATGATGATGATGATGCTGTGTTATTGTGGATGAGGATGAGAGGGGAGATGGTTGGTTTTGCTGCGCCCGGCTAGTAAATATTTCCGAAGACGAAGACGTCGGAGGTGTGGCGGTCTGTGAGCAGGCTTCCTGATCCAAATTGCCAGACCAGTAATTATAGGCTGTCAGCGCAATGGCCGATGTGAAGATGACAGCATCGAGTAATCGGGACAAGAGGAGTTCGATGGTAGAAGAATGCTTTGATGTGGCTGTATAGTAAGTTTGGGAATCGTTCGAATGAGTCTCGACAGGTGACTGATAAAGCATAGGGGAAGAGGGAAGAGTGGCCGGAAGGGGAATCGAATGCCTCCGAAGACATGGATCATGGTGTCTACGGCTATGAAGGACTTGGAAATGTTCTGAGTTGTTATTGGCATATGTGTCTAGCATTTTTGTGATAAAGAAGCAGAAGAAGAAGAAGAGAAGAAGAAGAAGTAATAAAGATAGGAAAAGAAAGGGTATAAATAATGGGAAAAGCAAAGCAGAAAAAATCACGCGCGAAATAAAAAAGAAAAAAAAAAGGCCCGAACGACCATTAGGTCAGTTCCGGATTTGCACGAAAAGAGTAACCAAGCAAAAGGGCTTTTCGGCTATCACGCGTCATTGGCAAAGAGACACAAGATAGAGTAAATGAGTGAGTGAGAGAGAATTTAGACAGACGGATAAAACCAAAAATATCTTGCATATTCGCGTGTTTTGGAAACAATGATGCATTTAACATCCTTCTTTTGTACTGACATGTGAAAGACAAAAAGACTGAAGGAGAAAAGAGCTAAAAAGTAAGGTTTAACAAGTCGGAAAGATTGCTTATCCCTGAACAGTGCAGTGTGAAAAAAATAAGAGAGGACAAAGAAGGTATAGATAAAGGGAAGGTGGAATTGGGGGTAGAGGACAACTTTGTTCTACACTTCTAGGTGGTACACTATCACGGAAAGGCATCCCGAGTTAGACACATTTAGGCCATTCCCATCCTAACCTCTCTGTGGCTTGTTATCTGTTACAGATCGCCCTTCCCCAGATCACGCGTGTAAACGAAAAACATACACACACACATACACTCATTCTCCATGAACTTACGATAATAAGATGATCGCACCCGTTTCGTCACTTGATATATTCACATGTTTGTCATCATGTGTGCAACGACGTCCTGTATTCTTTTTGGTAGAAGGAAGATAACACAAAGTGTCCCACGCAAAAAAAAAATGGACGAACATGGGAAAAAGAGAAGCTTTCATCCGATTCTTTTCTTTCTTTTTTATTCCACCTTGTCTTTTTCAGGCAATGGGCTCAAATGTTTTCCAATGTACTTATTCATCGTAAAACAGTTGATCCGTTCTTGACCATCAAAAACTGCCTTTAATTTGTCATCACATAAGACCTCTCGTTTGTTCGATGGATCCTGTAAGTTATGCGTTTTGATATAAGCCCATAATGCTTTGACTACACCAGGCCTTGATAACTAGTGCAAGAAGAAGAAAAGAAGAAGCAGAAAAAAGTGAGGTTAATGCAAGGTCAGCTTATCAAGCTCCTGATTCCTTTTTGGCTCACCTCTGTTTCTCCTGTGACATCGGCTAAGGCTGGGCTCAAAGCCATCGATCGGGTAAATGGATTCTTTTGCAATGTCTCCTCGTCCCGAACGGCTTTCCGTTTCTTCTTCTTCTTTTGTTCTTCCTTATTCTCATTGTTTTTGAGTGTCTTGGACCGTTTCTTAGGAGTGGCTGTAGCTGGCTTGGACGCTGCTGACTTTGTATTGGCTGCCGTTTTCTTTACAGGTGCTGCTGGGGTCGCATCATCATCGTCATTCGCATCGTCCTCATCGCTGTCGCTGTCGCTTTCACTTTCGCTTTCTTTTCTTTCGTCCTCTTTCTCTTTCCTGACCATATCGTAACAATCGCCGATCAATAGTTTCAGTTGTTTCTTATAGTTTTCCAAAACAATGTCCGTTTCTTTCTGAAGCTGGTCCCGTACCATTCTGACATTGACTATATCCAAGTCAGACGAACGTAGTATCTCTGTAGAGAATCCGAGGAATGTATCAGAAAGCATTGCACATCAGCTCCTTCAATATTCCTTCCTTATTCTTCCGATTTCTTTTTTTTCTTTTTAATCTTTTACGGTGTTTACACGCATAACGAAGAAAAAGACCGATCTTCGCTTCTTAACTTGGTAAAGTTTTCTTTTCTCATGTAAATGATATTAAAAAAGAGGAGAGTGATTGTATACCTATGATTCTTGGTTTGAACTGTTCTATATCCATGAGGGTGGTTGGATTTCAGCAAAAACTCTGCAGTTATTGAATTCGGGTCGTGATAGAGAGAAAAGGTTTGCAAACAATCCTCAGCGACCTATTTTTAAAAAAGGCGCGGAGCTTGAGGTATATGTCATCACAAAGACGACGAATCGTCCGTTTCCGGATTCTTCCTATTTTTCATTCCCTTCTTTTCATAACGCTCCGCATTGGACCTGATGACAGAATATTCTTGAATGCATTCTCAATACTGCATGCCTGCAACCAACGTCGAATGAGCTGTGCTCACTGACCATAGTCTCGAGTCGTTTCGAGTAATGAATAAGCAGGAAATAGCCACAGCGTTCAGGGTCTTCTTCCGCTGTTTGCATTGTTCCCATTTGGCATGTATTATCAGAGCTATATAACCCGATCAACAATGAACAAGAAGACTTTCAAGTAGAAGCAGAAACGGGAGAGGCAGCTCTTTTGACTATTTCATATCCTTGTCCGAAAACGGATCATAGATTAATAGCAGAAAAATTTACAAAGAATAAAAGAACAACAAAAAAGTAGAAAGGGAAGAGAGACCGAATCTATGGATATGTTACTGATCTGGCACCCGCTGTACATGTTGAGTTATTGGTTTCCGTCCTCTGTCCATCCGAACTTTGCATAATCCATCCAGATGCTCTTCTAGCCGTGCAATCGTCCATTACCACATTCAATAAACCATCCAAAGCATTGTTTGCTTCCCGTATTAGGTTTGCAAAATCATGGTACAGCTTTTATTCTTCCAATTATTTGCAATTTTCCCAGTACTAAGTTGTATTCGTCGTTTTTAAGCATCATACAGAAACCTCAAGTCCACTTTGAATCCAAACAGTCGCTTCCTGGTTGCACATATCCTGTTTGGTTTCCCAATCTAACAATGTCTATGCTTCTTGAACAATGGCAGAGCAAAAACAAATTTCCCAATAACCTAATCCGTAGATCAAACGGTAAACAATACAAAAACATCGTTAATACGGACTGCTATAGGCAAAGCACACAAAGAAATTGATTTTACTATTACTTTTCAGGCAAACCAAACTTCCGTTAATTGATAGGATTGACCTGGGCTTAAGGAAGTCTCACACAGAGATGAATTTGGGATATGGTATCACCGAGCTACAACCCTAAATCTTGGAAAAGGTGACGCTGAGCATTTTGCAGTTCGCTGTGACATTTTGAAAGCTACATGTGTCACAAACCAGTAGACGAAAGAGGTCGACAAAGGCTAGAAACAGCATGGTCTCTTTGAAAAATCGATACTTACATCAATAGGTTGCAGTATAACGAGGAATCAGTAGCGAATGAATTAATAAACATGAGACAGCATTGTCATGCAAGTCCATTGTAAGAAGTCCGCTTCCCTGCTTAAACTGAATATTAAGGCGGCGTTTCTTTAACCAACCCAACATACGTTAATATTTCGAGACGAACTTAAAAAGACGAGCGGTTTTTACGATCTGCCGCGTATGCTTGCAAGCTAATCTACAAGCTAGTTCCACGGAAAAAGTAGACCTTTACTATGACTAAAGAAGTTCTAGATGCAAAAGTAAACTATCCTTTCTACGCGCTATTCAAACTGCATGATAAAATGTGGGAATTCATTGAAGGAGCATAAGTATATCAGCAAGACGCTGTATGGATTATTCAGACTGGCTTTATCATCTGGAGGAGAGGATTCTCCTAAGTTCTGCTTGCATTGTTCTCCCTTTGCGTGTATCGGCGTCAAGGAGGAAGAAAAGGGAAGAGAAGCGGGAACTCAATGTATGACGTCCATGAGCCTCATTGGGTATTGGAAGTGATTTCCTGATTTTCCCTGCGTCCCTCGTTTTTATTTTTGCTCATTTCTTTTCCCTCTTTTTCTTCGTTCCATTCCATGTCTTTCCAGGCAAAGGCATTTGCCTATCTCTTTCCGGGAGATGCCATGGTCAACTCATTACTGGCCACTGCCTACATTTCCATCTTCCCCAACTTACTGCTCTATTTCGTCCCTCCCAATATCAATACCGGCGCCTTGAATATCCTCGTCAGTTTTGCTGTTGGTAAAGAAAAAGTACCTATAGAAAAGAAAAGAGCAGATCTTTGATTTATCAACTCGTGTTGCGTCTTTCTCTCTCTCTTTTTTTTTGGTTTTGCTTTCGGTTATCATCCACGACAGGCGGCTTGCTAGGTGACGTCTTTCTGCACTTGTTACCCCACGCGTTCCTTGGCGAACATACGGAAGAACATGTCAAAGTGGAAGTGGATAACCATAAGAACGTTTTGATCGGTCTTGGTATTTTTGGCGGACTGTTCTTTTTCTTTGTCATGGATAAGTTGATGCGCGTCTTCAATGGAGGTAGCGGCGGTCACAGCCACGGTCATAGCCACGGCCACGAACACGAACACAAACACGTCCATGGATCTGCTGTTGTAGAAGAGCCCAAGTCGCATTTGACGGAAGATGAAGATATCTCAAAAGAGGGTTTGCGCCAACGTCATGTTACCAAGGAGGAAAAGGAGGATAAGGAAGTGGATCAAAAGGAAGACGAGGAAAAGAAAAAGAAGGAATCGCAGGGTATCAAACTCAGTGCGTATCTCAATCTTTTTGCGGATTTCACACATAACATGACCGATGGTCTCGCCATGGCTGCTTCGTTTTATGCATCACCTGCCGTTGGTGCCACCACGGCCGTCGCTGTCTTTTTCCACGAGATCCCTCACGAAGTGGGTGATTATGCAATCCTTGTCCAATCGGGCTTCAGCAAGCAAAAGGCGATGTTGGCGCAATTCACCACAGCCGTTGGCGCTTTTCTCGGTACCTTGATGGGTATCTTTATCGAGGAAGCTTCCCGCTCTGGTCATGGTTCGATCCATTCACATCATGAAGAAGGAACAGGTTTACTAGGTACCGATGTGCGCTGGGGTGATTTGGTGATTCCCTTTACCGCGGGTGGTTTTATGTACATTGCCACGGTCGGCGTGATTCCTGAATTATTGGAAGTGACGGGAAAGATCCACAAGGACAAACGCCAAGCGTGGTCTGAATTTGCAGCCATGTTAGTTGGCTTAGGACTGATGACAGTGATTGCTTGGAATGATGCAGCTTAGCTTCATTAAGCCTTGCGTTTTCTCCCATTCTCTATTTAGATCAAGCAATTAACAAACTAAGAAAGAATACCAAAAAAATCAAAGAAACAAGCTTCTTTTTTTTTCTGTACTGTTTTCTCAGCCTATGGTTCTTATTCACGTCAGTTTTATATATATAAAAAAGGGATATCTCTCTCTGTCTATCTCTCTTGTTTTCTTGGATAAGACCGCTGCAAAACAATATGCAAGTTTTTCAACCTTTTTTTGTTGGCCCTGCGGTCCGAAACATTTGACGCAAATGCATTATCGGATAGAGGCAAATGATCCCAAGAAAGGAAAATGGACTCCCCAAATGCAGATGCATTGACACATGAAAAAAACAATGGAGTCAGCGATATGGACAAAAACGAACTGTCCCTTCTACATCCTATCTCATGCTAACTTGCTAATTAAAGAGGATTGTTTGTTCTCATCTCACATAAAACGTCATTTCCTTCTTTGGTTGATGGTTTGCTGCAATTAACCAGCCTTCTTTATCAGGTTAGATACGAACATGAGAAAAAAAAAAGCTGTCAGATAAGAGAAGGCCAAATAAGAAAAAAGAAGGGGGGCGTGGATGGGTAATCGATTCTATGGACGATAGGGACAATGTTCATGATGAAACGTATGAAAGAAAATCTGGGTAAACATAAGACTAGATCTGGTTCTCCTCTTCCGTTCTTTTTTGATTCGCTAATCGATCACGTTCTGCTTGTCGCATCTTCATCAAGGTGATAGCTTCGTAATCGGAATCGGACAAGTTGGACATATTGGAAAATGAAGACTATCGCCAAAAGAAAAGAAAAATAATTTAGCCTTCTAGCCTCTCTTTTTACCTAACCCCCATGGCCTTGATTCCTTATTTTTGTTTTTCTGTTAACTTACGTTGACCTGAGGAAGTTTGATATGGGCAAATAGAGATGATTTCTTGGCTCCACTTGAAAACAGGGGTTTGCTGCTAGGTGTCACAGGACGAGCGTAATCATTCACGAAAGCTTTCTTTGCTTCTTTTCTTGCTTCTTCTCTTGCTTTTGCTTCTTGGTTCATTTTCTCGACAATGGCAGGCTCTTTACCGGTCGCCCATCCAATCGATTCAAATGGTCCTAATGCTTCATGCGTGTCCTTTTGTGTCATGACCGCATGCTAAATGGAAAAAAGAGAAAATAAAAAGGTTAGCATATAGATAAAGACATCCACAGCTTCCAAATCACCAACTTACTGCACCGACAACGGAAGTAAACACCACCAGGGCACTTCCTTTCTTTTCTGTCATGATCACTGTGTCTACTTGACCGAGTGGATTTAATAAGGCTTGAAGATCATCTGCATTGAATGTATGCTTCTTTCGTTTCCACTTAAATTTGAGGGAACAATCCAATTCGGTTGTTTCCGGCATGGCTTGCGCTTGTTCTTTTTCTTTTTCTTCCTGTTGCTTGTTCCAGTCTTCCTGTCTCCGTTTGGCTCCTTCAGCACGTAATCGAGCTAATTCCGCCTTGAACTGAGCCTCGGCTTGTTTCTCGTCCATTCTCGCTTTTTTGGCTTGATTTTCCCGTGCTTCAAGATCTTCTTGTGCCTTTCGTCGTTTGGAATCCATTTCCTGTTGTTTCTTCTTTCGGTCCAGCCGAGCCTTATAAAGTCGGTCGTAGACCGACCTTGAGTGCTCATTCATGAGCAACTCACTTGCTTCGGTCAAAGCATGAAAAAGAGCAGCTATACAAAAAAAAACAGGGTTGGTCATGCACTGTTCAGATCCGATCCGATCCAGATCACTCCATCTCATTTACCTGCATCAGGACTTGGGTTTTTATCCGGATGGACACTCAATGCCTTTTTACGATAAGCTTTCTTAATTTCATCTGTCGTTGCTGTTATTTGAACGCCAAGGAGTTCATAGTAATCAACATCGGTGTCGGTTGCTTTGTTGGCCATGATCGAAGTTGGTATGCCAATGACTTTTTTGGTCACCTTTTTTTAATGGGGCGCGAAGGCTGTGGCAGCGGCAGGATCTGGCGGACATTAAATACACTCGCTTTGCAGCAAGTAAAAAGGCTGGCCCAGTAGAAAGCCCGTTTCACCCGTTTCCACAGGGTGAATCTCGCGAGTTCTAATGTAAAAAAATTACACGCTGGCAAATCAGATGTAGAGCTTGGCCTTTTCAAAATCATATAAAGGCTGGTTGTGTTCGGATTTCCCTTTTTTTTTTTCCTATTACAATTACACCAGAAAGCTTTACGGTAATGAGCATCCAATTTTGTATGAAAGATGGAAAGGATAGTGGTTGTCGAACAAGTATGGCAAGCCAGAGTTAATAGATTATATGATTGATGACGAGCAGTATCGTCTTGAGACGGTCAGCTCTTATACTTAGTATTATCTACTTTGCGTCAATAAAGAGACAAAGAGACAGAGACCATGCAGACAGAAGACAACGCAAAAGATGATACTGACATGGTTATAGAGGCGCATTGACCAAGCGTAATGATACGTTCCACTCATATCATGACAAAGGAAGATTTGTTAAACTTGTTCTTCGAGAAATGTCTTGTGTGCCTCTGCCGCTATGAGGCGGTTTGGAATGGTTTCCCGTACAGCGCAAAGATGGGCCAAACGATACGAGACAGACACTGATAGCATATTTGAAGAACGTAGAAAAACTGATTCTGTGTTTCTTCTTAATGAGAAGCATAAAAAAACTACTCCAGAATACATTGGATGACAATCCATCAGTTGTCCTGAATCAAGTGCTGGCACAACTGAAGCAGTTGTTTACGAGGCTCAAACTATCCAACTCTTCCAAGCATGCCAGCACTGTCGAGGATCCCTCATGATTTTGTTTCGTCAAGAATGTATAATTGGCAAGACAAAAGTCCATAATCATGAAAGTGGCGATGAAAAGATTACAACAACGATTAACGGAAGCCGATCAATAGAGTAGGTGTTTTAGTGATTGAAAATGGATTAATCTCTTGACTAGCGCTTTGTCATTCATCAGCCCACACAAATGAGGTGCTTATTCGTCTTTTTCTTACGGTTCAATAAATCGATCTCATTGAATATATGGAAGTGGATGACTCGACTTTGCACCGTGCACGGCTTCACTTTCTCAAAAGAGTCTTGCCTCGCCAATGAAAAGCAATCGATGTCGCATGCCTGCATGAATAAACCTTGTCAGCCTCTCTGTTCCATGAATTTATTAGAATCAATAACTCATAAAAGTGAAACACACTTTGCAGACCTCTTCAAGATGCCTTTGCACACGATGCAAAAAGAAAGATAATATACTTAAAACTCTTAGGAATCTATCCTATAGAAACATTGACACTCTTATCTTGATATTCGAGATTCGCCGCAACTTTCAATGTCCCAGTTGCGAAAAGATCGACAACTTCTTGCCATAACGGCGTAAACTTTATATCAAAAGTTGTATATATAACATATACTCAGCAGTTATCAGTGGACTGTATGTGAGACGGGATTTATTCTATGTATCGACGTAAGATATTTTGCCGAAATTCACCTATGTAATGCTTGAAAAACATGCGCATAGCGTTTTAGAGCGGTGAAGATCTCTCTCCCGCTGTAATAGGAAAATTGCTTTGCCTCAGTGCATATTCATTGCCCGTCCACTGGCGGTCTCTTAATATATGACTGCTTTGAGGCTTACTCCGTGAAAAATTTTTCAGCTCTGTTTCAACTTATAAATTGAGACTTTTTTACTGCAATTACTTTTCGTAGTTTCTCTCTTTCGCTCTTTTTACGGGGCATAAATAAAAGGAAATAAGGTGAGTGTCACGCGTTTTTTTTGAATCATACAGGTAGAAGCGTGTTATTTTTTGTTGTGTAAAAGGACAAAGGATGCTTTATGTCAAACAAACTAGAGTTTCTGACTTAGCACCATGCTGTAAGAACTTATTTTTCTGATGTCCTTTTGCAATTTGCAAAAAATGTTACGTTTCTCACCGAATCTCCTGTGATCTTTGCTTGCCAACGCGTACTGAACAAAGCTATTTGCCTATAGTGAAAATGCCACAAACGCTGATACCCAACTGATAAAAATTCCCGGGCAAAGTTGTACCAAAATGGTATGTATTTATATTTTATATTTTGAATAGAAAGTGGAAAAGGGAACGTGATGATGATGAAAATTATTGTTGGAATTACCGTCCGATATACATGAGGACAACAATATGGCTGTTTGCTGAGCGTTCCTTTTCTTTCCAAGTCGTGTTCTATGGAGGAGAGAATTTTGTTGGTCTAATCAATTATTTTTGATTATAGAATGAAATCATTTTGACGACGCGCTTTGTCAATATTCCACAGCTTTGTTAGCAGTTGTGTTTTGCTTATGGTGAGTTTTCCCTTATCCAATCCCTCCCTTTCCTTTTTTCTATTCCTATATGATGACATTAGATGACGAGTCAGACGAGTTATTCGGTGTTGACAACCTTTTTTATTTACCATTCATGCTTAACTGATGGATTTATTTTTTATCATTCTATTTCTTTTTTAATTCTATGAAAAGGAAACTAATCTGTTTGTTTTTCATAGGTGATGAATATTGACCACCATAAGCAAATGATAGCTTGCGTTTTTTTTTTGGTTTGATTTCCGTAAGTAATCTATTTCTCGTTTTTGCTGCCCAAGGGATGAACTTCAGGAAAAATAGACAAGCATATGTCTGATTTTTTGTGTGGACACTTTCTGTTCTGATGGGCTTGTTATTTTATGTGTTGCTTTAGAATGCATTCAATAACCAATATTATTTTCCTATAGATCAAAACAAAATGGCATTGCTGTGATATCTATCGTTTAATTCTACTATATTAAAGTGGATAAACACAAGGTGCGTATCTTTTTCCGTTATGATGAATGATGTTGTCTTCCAAGGTTATGTGATGAATCATTATATCACGACGGTCTTCCTAAAAATACTGAGGAAAACGGGTTCTACCCACCGTATCTGAAAAAGCCTTGATAATAACGGCAATATTATTGTTAAACAAGGGAAATGCTTAGGACAAAGTTCTAATTTATTTCTTTGCTTTCCTTAGGTATTTATACTTGGATTTTTTTTGTTCGTTTGGTAGAGATTTAGCTATTGAAAATAAACAATCAATTTTATGTTGACAATGAATAACTTATGTTTGTTGTGCTCATCCAAACAAGAGATCATTTAAGAAAAGCTGCTTGCTGGTTATTTTCTGACTAAGTGGCGGCAATAGATTGCATGCATGCGCTGTATCTAGACAGTGATTTTACATTTTCATCCTGTTACATTGCTGATGCAAAAACCAAGCATTGGTAAACCAAAGCAAGCGAGTTGTATTAAGATAAAAAGAAAAGAGTTGTGTATTTTCTGTACAATAAAAAAAAGGCGGATCTTATTACGAAAGGTTAGATCTACATTGTCTATTTCTTCTTTTGCTCTGCTTCTGAACGAGCTGCAATTTTGTCATAAACCTCCTGCTTGTTTTCTCTTTGCTTCTCGGTCAGTCGAATTCGCCATCCCTTCATTTTGTTCATCGACGCTACTCGTTGCACATCCACTTGTTTGATATCGACCTTGCACCATTCCGGTTCGGCTGGCCATTGAAAAGGTTGGTCTAGCGTGACAACGGCTTTCTTGTAGGCCGAGTGGATTTTGCGGGGGCCATTGGGTCCTCGCTTGTATTGAGCCGCGTAATTCATGGTACGGACTTCTTGGACATTGACACCGTAAATGTTGGTCAAATAAGAGTGAATATCAAACTTGTTGCAATTCTGTGGAACACGGAAAGCGACCTGGTTGGGCTGTAAGTTGGGCGAGCGGATCATTTGGAACACGATGTTAGGCAGGTACACCTTGTCTATATAGAAAGAAAAAAACAAAAACACGGCCTATTGTTTAGTGCTTGTCGTTTCAATCTTCTTCTTTTTTTCGTCGTATTTCTTTTCATTCTTTAGGTGACAACGAATAGAAAGGAAAGAAAAGACACCCAAAGTTTTCTACGTACTCAAGCCCTGACGGAATGGTGTGGCCATGGTTGGGTTTAGGTTTTTATCTATGGAGCGAGAGGGAAGTTGAGAAAACAAAATGTTGTTACCAGAAAGGGTGAGTGTGACTTGCGTAATTCATCCCATCCTTCCCGCCATACAGCTCAACTTTTTTTTCCAATCACCGTCGGCCTGTCATTGTGCATGAAGCAACCAATGCTTATTATGTGGAATACAACTTTTTCTGTTGAGCTATTGGATGATAAGGGATTCAATAAAAGACCAATCTTAGATCATTTTATTTCAGATTTTTTTGTTATCCGTGTGTTTTCTTTAAGCAGGGGTTTTTGTTCGTTTCCTTTTCTCAGGGTGGAACAGCCTAAAAGCCCATTTCAACTCCGTTGCTGCTCTGACGCTTTTTCAATCTTTTTCACCGTTCTTTTACTCACTCATTCATTGCTTTGCTCTTTTTTCTACTCTAAAATGGAGGTAATGACACCATGGCGTTGAGGGTCATTGACCACTGAAGCATTGTATTATATATCTTTGGATAACACGAACAGGACCATAGCAATAGAATACAAGAGCTCGAAACGAAACTCGAACAAAATATACAACTAAGAGACAAGGCTATTGAACTTCGTGGTATATTAGAGGACCGAAATGCTCAGCTTCAGTGTGACACCCAGATAAGAGAGACGCAGCGCTATGTGGATTATTTTTCGGAAGAGCTGTCAAAGCTCCGTCGCAGGACAAATAGCCAACCGCTATCCTCCAGCAGGAATAGTTCGCTGGATACTTCGCAACACAATGACCATGTTGGAAATACAGACGGTGGCGGTGCTGTTGGTGCAGAAGCTGGCAACGTGTTTCAGTCTCCTACCGTAGCCTCTCCTGTTGCGTTATCATTTAATTCTAATCTGACTTCGACGCGATCCCAAGATACGTCTAGCCCTACAAGTCCACGTACAGACGACATGAAACCGGGTGGATCGTCAGAAAAGAAAATGTACACCAATTTGGGTAATCTATCTATCCCAATCTGTTCTCTTTTATTTTAGAAGAAGGGGGGACCTGTTAGAAGTGGATAAGAACATACATGCCAATTTATTCATTTTAATTTTCTATTCTTATCTAGACCTTCTGAAGGCGGAAACACCCATCAATCGCGCTAAAGTGTCTTTGAAATTGCATGAATTGGAATACAAAGTGGATGTTGAGAAAAAGGTCCAGGTTGGCATACGCAATCTGGCTCTTACCTTGGAGCGGAGTGGATCAAGCAAACGGAAGCAGGAAATACAGGAAATGCAGGCTGAGAGTGACGAAAAGATGGCGCTGCTCAATAGCGCGGTTCGAAAATACAAGACACTCTATATCGGCGAGGAAGAAGATGAGAATGAAGAAGGAACTGAGCCCGGAGAAGTTGAAGGTAAAGCTTTTACTTTCGCGTCCTCTTGTCTCTTTTTTTTTCTTGTTTGACTCACCCATGTAGACGTAAGACCGGTGCGACTACAGCCCGGTGTTCGTCGACCGGTGACGGGTAAACTAAAGCTTAAGATTCTACAGGCACAAGAATTAGCCCATGCTCCCACGCGTATGTTCCGAGTGCCACAGACGGTGGCTATGGTGAAAATTGATGGCAATATTCAATACCGAACGCGTTCTTCTCGTCAGGACAAATGGTCTGATACCTTTGAGATGCACGTCGACAAAGCGACCGAAGTCGAGCTTCTTATTTACGATCAATCCGGGGACCGAAAATTACCCATTGGCTTGTTATGGCTGAAAATCTCGGATATTGCAGAAAGTCTACGCAAACAAAAGCTTGGACAGGAGAGACAACAGGCGAATTGGGTCTCCGCAGAGATTGCTCAGCAAGAAGAACAACAGCAACCCTCAACACCGCTATCACCTGGGTTGCGTAAAGGACAACAACAACAGCACCAGCAACAACCCAAATCGAACGGGAAATCTCGCAATGGTGATGATTCTGCAGAAGGAATACAAGCGTGGTTTGACGTTGAACCTGTTGGACGCATTTTGTTGAATGTTAATTTTGGTGCGTGCTATCTTCCATTCAAAAAGAGGAAGAGGATTAGTGTGATTGAAACGTATGTCTAGTGCGTGAGAATGTGAAACGACGACCCATGGACAAACTGGGACGAGCAGATGCTGTACGTGAACGTAAAGGAGAGATCCATGAAATGAACGGCCACGAATTCGTTGTACGGCGTTTTTATCATATTATGCGTTGTGCTTTGTGTGGGGATTTCATGGTGAATCTCACTTTCCAGTGCCAAGGTAAAGGAATACCGGATTGCAACATGTTGGGTAATTTTACCCCCACAGATTGCGGTTTGGCGTGCCACAAAAAGTGTTATACTCGTGTTGTCACCCGATGCATTGGTAGAGCGCCATCCTCCTTTGTAAGTTGACTATTTCACTGATCATGGAAGCTATTCCTGCAATGCTTTGCTTTTTTTCGTTTTCCTTACTTTTGCTTTCTGTTTACAAAGTCTCAGGATGGCGACGAGTTGAAGCATCGTATACCCCATCGGTTTGAACCACTGACCATTATCGGTGCAAACTGGTGTTGTCATTGTGGTTTTATGTTGCCATTGGGTTTTCGAGGAGCGCAAAGATGCTCAGGTATCTAATCAAAACAAGGGAAAATGGTAGAGATAAGCGATGGCGTGCCATGAAGACTCACGCCATGCTTTATTTTTCTGACAGAGTGTGGTGTTACCTCTCATACTAAATGTGCCCATCTGGTGCCGCATTTTTGTGGGATGTCAATGGATAAGGCCAATATGATCCTGAGTGAGATGAAGGCCGCCAACCGACGCAAGACAATCCAGTTAGACAACTTACACCATCAGTTACCATTGACTGACCAGCTAGAGGGACAACTGTCTATCTCGTCTGGACCTTCACCACAGGCTTCTCTTTCAACACCCATCTCCTCCCGAACGACGCCACCCACGAGTCGGCCCACTTCCCTAACACTAGAAACACACCGGTTCCAATCGATGTCAGCTGTCACCGAGACTTCCCATGAGGGACCAAGGAGGACATCCTTACTACATTCCACTGCACTGTTTAAAAAGGTGACTATTCTTGAGAAGAGGGAGAGGGAAAGGGCGCAGAAAGGTAAAAGGAACACATACTCATTTGTTTTTGTACTTTTTGCCTGTAGAAAACGCTTGTTCAAGTCAACCGGAAGGTGGGCTTGGATGACTTTAATTTCTTGGCCGTCCTGGGTAAAGGCAACTTTGGCAAGGTCATGCTAGCTGAAGAGAAGTATACGAATAATCTGTATGCTATCAAGGTTCTGAAGAAACGATTTGTTATCGATAATGATGAAATTGAAAGGTGAGTAGGGCAGGTGTTTTCTTTTCCTTTTGTCATTGAACTTGTACGCTTGTTTAGCACACGGTCTGAGAAGCGCGTCTTTCTCACAGCCAACCGAGAACAGCATCCATTCTTGATCAATCTCCATTCCAGTTTTCAGACCGAAACACGAGTTTATTTTGTAATGGAATATGTGAGCGGTGGCGATTTGATGATGCACATTCAGCGTGAAACGTTCTCAGAGAAAAGAGCAAGGTAAGGGCATGCTAATACCGATTTCTAGCGAACCAGCCATGTTTATCTTGCTTTGTTTTCCCTTAAATGCTCAGGTTTTATGCATGTGAAGTTCTACTAGCGTTGGAATATTTCCACAAGCATGGTATCATTTACCGTGATCTGAAACTGGATAATATCATGTTATGTATGGATGGTCATATCAAGATAGCGGATTATGGCCTGTGCAAAGAAAACATGTGGTTCAATAGCACAACCAATACGTTTTGCGGAACACCTGAATTCATGGCTCCAGAGATCTTGTTAGATCATCGTTATGGACGTGCCGTCGATTGGTGGGCATTTGGCGTGTTGCTGTATGAAATGTTACTTGGTCAGGTAAACAAAAAAAAGAACTTTGATGATCCGTGGGTTCAACTTTACCACTTCCTTTCGTCTTTTCGTTATTAGTCACCTTTCCGTGGTGAAGACGAAGACGAGATCTTTGAAGCTGTATTAGAAGATGAAATATTATACCCTATCAATATGTCGAGACATTCCGTGTCCATTTGCCAAAAGGTAAAAAAATGGCCTTAAGGCCATCCATGACCCTTGTTTCTTTTTGTAATAACCATATTTTATTTATCTCAGTTACTGGAGCGTACGCCTTCCAGACGTTTAGGTTCTGGCAAAGCTGATGGTTTAGAAGTGAGAGCCCATCCATTTTTTTCCGGTGTAAACTGGGAAGATATGCTGGCGAAGAAGGTGACACCACCTTTTCTACCGACTGTCAATAGCAGAGCCGACACGTCTAATTTTGATGAAGAATTCACGAGAGAAATCCCGATTCTGACACCCGTCAATGCTATGCTGACACAATTGGAACAACGGGAATTCGCTGGATTCTCCTATGTAGCTGACTGGGCCATGGGTGAACCGACCACTAGCCATTAACCGGGCGAGGATCAAAATCACTTACCTTATTACTTACTAATGAAGACCCCATTTCCCTTATGAATGGGAGGATGGGAAAATTTACATCCTAATCAAAAAAGAATAAAAGAAGATCTGCCATACTACGCAAATACATAATCAAACAAAGCATTCAATTGCCGCCTGTTTATTATATGATTTATAAATCGATTCATACTCTTAACAAGGTGGCAAGCAATAGGACTTATTAGCGTCAAGCTCAGCTTGTCCAATGCACTAAGTGAGTTTGCAAGATGCGACTTTACCTTTTGGAAATGGAGCACAGTCCAGTTCCTAAGATCAGAAAGAAAAAATATGCATTTCCTCCTTCTTACCTCTCGGACGCTTTGATTCTCATTTGAGATAAAGATCACGATAATCATGCTTTTCACAAACATCGCGACTGATACCAGTGTAGGACATTTAAACAGCATAAGTTTTAGTAAAATGGCACACTCAGGATCCGTTCCCTTCTATAAAGCTGCATCTTTCTATTTTATGTCTTGTGTAATGCTAGCAGTTTGTCTTTGGATATGATTGTGCATGTGTATCTTTTGTACTTATTCTTGAGCTATTGAGCTAAGAAGCATCATCTCTGTAAAACAATAAAAAAGATCATCATCATCATCATCATTCGGAATCTAGATTCAAGTGAACAATACAGCAAGTCATTTTGTTATTGTAACAGAAGGATTAACGTAGTGAAATTAGTTTGTTTTATTGTGGTGGTGCAACATAAGCCAAATTTAGGGCGAAAGCAAAGAAAAGCAAAGTATTGAATTAATAGATGAAGAATAGATGGGGTTTGAATAGCTAGATAAAGCAAGAGAGCAAGGCTTGGATGTTGCAAAAGAATGTTCATTCGCAAGAGAAGACAGTAAGTCGGATAAGACGGAGGAAAGAAAGGTTAGAAAGTTTGCAAGAGAATATTGGAGGTACTGTTCACCAGCTTAGTAAGGACTTGACGATGGATTCCCAGTTCTGCTTCCATCTGAGGCACTTCATTTTGAATAAATTGTCGTGTAGCTTCTTTCCATTCGGGGCGTCTCATTCTGCCTTGCTGTAACCAGTTTTCTAAGCGGAACGGGCGAGTACCGACAGCATTGTGATCAATCACAAACTTTCGAGCTTGATTATCGTAGATTCTTCTTTTGGCCTGGCTGAAAATATCCATAAAGCGATTTCCACCTAGTTGCTGACGCAAAAAGTCGGAGAACGACGTTCTTTGGTTCTTTTCGGAAGAATCGGAAGAGGCACGCTGGGCTTGATCGGCAGGAGGGGAAGGTGGTGGGGGCGGATGGAAAGAATAGCGTTCATGTCGGGTGGGTGAGGACTGATCGAGTAATCGGATGATGGTTGGTTCATCCAAAGTAAACTGCTCAGGATCCGTACGAAGAATTTCTGAACCCAAACTTTTATCAGCTTCGGCGACAAGTCTGTCTGCGGCGACGCCCAACAAGAGAGCAACGGATTTGCGTGCAATTTCTGGCCATAACGAACGAGGAGGTCGTTCAGGCGTATCAGGATCTTCCGATACTGGTTGAAGATTCCCACTTGCCAGTCGAGCTTTCACCCAACCCGTGAGGGCAACGCGTTTCCCATGGTCACTATCCACCATACGTCGTGGGCCTCGGAAATAACCCCAGTCTGACCAGTCCGACTCTTCCGAATCGTACCAGTCATCATAATCATCATATTCTACCTCGATATAACGGGCAGATGCATAGTTTGTGCAACGGAAGTACCAATCCATCTCCATCATAATGGTCACAATCTCTTCCAAGTTGCCTTTTCCTTGAGTAATGTATTGCGAACACAAGGATGAATCGGCCCGCAGATTCAAACCAACTGCATTAAGAGCGCTGGTGATGCGTTGTCGTCTCTCTTCCGTTCGCGCATTCAGCTCACGTTTTTCTGCAATCTTGGTGATGATACTTTCTGGAGTTCCGGACTCATACAAGACATAGCTGTCACATGCCCATTGATCTTCTGCTTCATTCATACCAGCGGCAGCTAATTTCTCACGCAGCAATCGTCGTCGTTCATCACGTCTTCTCTGTAGCTCACGCTGTTTCCGGATTTCTTCGACAATCGAATCAGGACTACCAGCGTTGGAGCGAATATAGTTATTGCAAAGCACTTGAGACTCGCTCATCTCCATGCCATGTTCTTGTAGTTTTGCTACAAGTTTTTCACGACGAATCTCCTGATTTCTTTCTCTTGATTCCATCGTCTTCCGACTGCGTGTGCTGGATGCTTCCAAAGCCTCCTTTACACCAACATCGCCACCATGAACACGGCGAGCAAGTACAATAAGATCATCCATATCGTAAAGGCGCATTGGCGCCGCAGAGCGGTAATACGGATTGCGATGCAAAGTGCATGGAATCTCACTGAGTTGTCCCTCTGTCAATTTAAATTCCGCCATAGCAGCAGACTTTGTGACACGTTCACGCCTTCGTCTGCGACCCGGAGTTTGCGTCTGTGCTTGTGGTTGAGCCTGTTGACTATTTTCGGCATCCGCATTGCCATTATCGGCCTCAGTTGTTGTGGCTGTTGTGGTTGTTGTATCGCTACTATTGCTGCTACTGTTGTTGTTGTCACCGTTAGACAACTCTCCATTGTTGCTTTCAGTTTCTTCTGACGGCAATGGCTCAGGATGGATTTCATAGTAGTCACGGCGGCAAGGTAAGCACATCCGGATTTGTCTATGCTCCGACTCGATCATGACTGGCAGTGCGGCAGAAGATCCTGATAGACGACATTTTCTGTAGCACTGTTCACAAATGCAAGAATGGAATCCTGCGGCAAGTGCAAAGTAATTCCTATATTTTCGTTTCGGTACACCTAGGTTGCCTTTCTCACATATTGTTTTCCACAAGGATAGGTTAATGACCATGTTGTTCAGATTACGACACACTGATGCCAGAATGCCCAACTGCGAAGGCCGTAGGTAGGAAAATATCATTCTCCACACTTCTGTTGGTAAGTATACATCTGATGTTCTTATAATGGTATATGTATTTAGTTTCTTTTCAACGACAGATGATTTCTTTTTAGTCGTATTTGTTGTCCTTTTTTTTGTAGTTGTTGTTTTCTGGCGTTTTGCTGGTGGGCGGGACGTCTTCTGATTTGTTGGGGTTTGTTCAACTGTGTCCACGTCCATTTTATCTTCTTTGCCATTCTTTTTAGCTTCTTCTGCCTCAAGGGCTCTCTTTTGGCGACGCGTCAACACCATGTTGGTCAAGTCAAACAAGAGTGTCGAAAGAAATATGGAAAGAGAAGAGATAGAATGGGTTCATTTTCCCTCCATCCATGCTTCTTTTAAAAACCGAAACTCCGAAATGGGAATTCTGAGTACGGTAAAAATGGGAATCGCATGAAGTTGGGTCATTTTATCCGACAAGAACGAAACAGGTCTTCCACACGTGCTGATCAATTATGCCAAAGCAACGACATGTTTTCCCCTCCACAAGCAAACAATATTTCTTCCATGTCCCTTTCTTCGATCTATCAAACACGCACAAAGAATAGATTGAAATGTAGCTAAACAATCAAATAACCACCTAACATCCACAAGTATGATTTTTGCTAGTAAAAATGTCTCATTTCAAGCCCGCAATCATAACTTATTCACTTTCTTTGTACCCTGACAAAATAGCTATAAGAGAATAGCATACTTTTTTATTCTTTCCTCGCACTTAGATCATCCTATCATAAGTGGGAGTTCTCTAATGTGGAAATCGTAATAAATTCCTCTGTTTCTTTAGCGATAAGGATGCTCAGCTTGCAGGTTTCTAGACGGTTTATAAGTATATAAACTAAACCCACTGGACCTTATTGTTTCTCTATTTGAGCCTACCTCGCAATTTCAACCTCCCACTTGTCACCATTGGCCAATAACTTCTCCTTGTTGTAAAGCAATTCTTCGTGCGTCTCAGTAATGTACTCATAATTAGGTCCTTCAACGATAGCATCAACTACAGAATAACCAGTCGTCAGCTTATCATTTCAACTATCATACTGTTCGCTTAGCTTACCAGGACAAGCTTCCTGACAGAAACCACAGTAGCTAACGTATTTTCATGATCAATATTTCTGAAATTCCCATCATCATTTCTTTTCTCTCGCTTACATGCACTTGGTCATATCAATATCGTAACGAGTTGTACGACGGGATCCATCCTCACGAGGTTCAGCTTCAATGGTGATAGCCTGGGCTGGACAAATAGCTTCGCACAACTTACAAGCAATGCAACGTTCTTCACCTGCAAGTTTTTTTGTTTTTCAAAATGCAAAGTAAAGGAAAATATAAGATTCAGTTGTTTGAATCATCTTTTGATGTTCCATGGACCTACCGGTGGCATAACGGCGTAGGGCGTGCTCACCACGGAAACGGGTGGACAAAGGACCTTTCTCGAAGGGATAGAGAATAGTGTAGGGAGGACGGAAGAATTGTTCCAAAACAACCCACATGCCTCTCATCAATTCGGTGAGAAGAAGATGTTGAGCAGCAATGTCGAGGGCACCCACGGGCTTGCCGGGCGAAAGGTGAGATCGGTCATTGGTTGGTGCTGCATGTCTAGCAAGAGGAGAGGTGCTGAAGCGGGAAACCTGGCTTCCCAAAGGAGCAGCCACAAAACGTTGTGCCACCGAAGGAGCTGTACAATGGGGGGAGAACAATGAGTTCGTCTGTTGAAAAACGAGTTCTTTATCTTCGGGTGTTGTTGTTTCTTCTTACCAGACAAAAACGCGCGGCGAGAAGCAACAGTACCGAGGTTCAACAAAGGCCTCGTTAGTCTAAGCGAGTTCATGCTTTAAAAGAGAAGAAAAAAAAAGAGTGGGGGGAAAAGGTTGTACGTATCAAAGCGAACGCCGAGGGCTTGTTGCAAGGGCGAGTATTCGTTCGTCCATGATGTTTTTGTCTAATAGTGAATTTTGACGTCACAAAAATTTTCGCTGGTTGAAATGTTAACGTCTGTCCCATACGAATGGCACCCGCTATCATCAGAACTTTATTCCCACCGCATAGCGATGGTATCTTAATGGTATCCGTACTCCTTCCAACCACAAAAATATTTTCAACTGCGAGTTTTTGCACTTGTAGTCTGTTTCTAAAGGCATTCTTACATGGAATATTTTGGTTTTGCTCTGTGTTGATATGTCGTCCTCCTTCCCTGTAGTTGTTTCTGGAGTGCTGGTTAAAGCCTTTTTGTTCTTGTTTTTTGAACTATGTTAAGTATAAATTATCTGGAGTTTCGATTATCTCTAAACTACTCAATGGGCCGGGATAATTGAACGGATGAAGACCCCAAATAAAGGCGATAATACAATCAACCATATAGTACAATAACTGCTTTTTGTGGGCTTATCAATGATATAACACTTGAATTCTTTGATAGAAGTGCAATTATAATAAAGAAATGACACGAACTTGTTCGTGGACTTTGACAGGCACATTTACCAATCACTGATATGATTGGCCGAAATTCTGAAGACAGGGAGGACTGTTGATTTTATGGCTTCAAAACAGTCAATTTGTTTGAAGCTTTCTTTTCCACGCAGGGATAGGCTGTCATTGACCTCATGCTGTCATTAACTCGGTCGTTGAAGAACCTCTCAGTGCTATCTGCTCCAAAAGTTGGCTGTGGTAAGCAGAGATACAATGAGTCTCCTATCTTTTTTTTTTTTAGCATGTCTCATTCTTGTTTTATTCCTTCCCCCTAGTGGCAGCTTGTGCCGCGCGACACTATGCAACTGTGGAGAAAGGCAAACCATTGCGACATGAAAAAGTTACAAAAGAGAGTTTACCTGACATGACGAAGCTTGATTCCGTTTTGGACTTTCCCGACGAAAAGCAGCAAACACTTGAACAGTCGAAAACATTTCCATTCAATCGTCCAGCTGACATGGCCCTCAACACCGTCACAGATATCATTGATACGCCCCTTACTGCATCGGAACAAGCAAACCTTGTCAAGAAAGCTCTGGTGGTGAAGCGTGTTGTGAACATGAACGGCAAAGGAAAACAGCCGTCGATGTACGCCTTAGTCGTGGTTGGCAATCAGAATGGCCTCGCCGGCTATGGTGAGGGTAAAGATGAAGAAGCCAGCAGAGCCGTGCGCAAGGCAACCAACCGAGCGATAAAAAATCTGCGCTATTTCCATAGATATGATGACCGTACTATTGCCATGGATATTCATCACAAATTCCACTCTACCACCTTAGACTTGCGAAGCAGACCTCCAGGTAAAAAGAAGAAAACAAGAAACGCAATCTTTGTTTCTTTTTGATTTTGGGAAGAGAAAAATAACCAATTTTTTTTCTGAATCATGTAGGTTTTGGATGTCGTGCTAACCGTTATATTCACGAAATCTGCGGATGCATCGGTATTCACGATTTAAGCGGAAAGGTTAGAGGCTCTACTACTCCTATGAATGTGATTAAGGCAACCTTCGAAGCTCTCTCCAATCAAAAGTTACCGGAAGATATTGCAAGAATGCGAGGGAAAAAATTGGTGGATGTGCAGAACGTATACTATGGTGGCCGATAGATGATAAATCCGAAAGAAAGAACAGTATCTTAGATTTAACTTGTAAAATACAGTAGAAAAACTACTCCCATCGAAAAGTGAACGACATTTGCAGCTTCAGTAATCTACAGTGAAGGTGTAGTAGTTAGGTCAACCTTTCAGATGCTGAAAAAGATCAACATTCGACTGATTACCCTTTGGATGATTTAGCTGGATGAGCCGAGGAAACAACATCAGCGCTCAATTATGTATCGTTGTTGCGCGACTGTTGATTGATTGATGTGTGCCATTTTACTAATGCATCTTCCATCTCTTTCCGGACAACCCGGATAATCGCGTTGGGTGCTGGACTATTTATTCCTCTTATTGTCATTCCTTTTATGCGCTTTCTCTTCTTCCTGCCTTGCTATGATTTTATGCTTTCAGCTGGCTGGTGCATGTCTGGTTCATAACTTCATCAATCTAACGTACTGCTTATCGAATGATATACATTCCTTCGAAGAGCTTTACGGGCGGAATAAAGCATTCCAACACCATTCGTTTTCGGCTAGTTTAGATATATGCCACCGTAGCCATATATTCATCATTTGGTCATGAACTCACTAATAGAATAAGTTAAAGCTAGTTGCTGCGAACAGTAACATTTTCCTATTTATCTGTCGTATTCAAAAGGATAACAAACCCAAATACGATTAAACTATATAAGATCATCTATATCAGAGATACTATGCCAAATACCTTCCTGCGAAAAACCATTTGGAGACGTAAGGACGTAAATAAGCCAGTATAGCTTGTGGTCAATGATTTCAGATAAGCAAAAAAGAAGACAGAATGAATGTTTGAGGTCCAGGTACCTGTATCATATAACGTAGCTTCTGGACCTTGACCTTACGTCATATGAACAATATAGAGCGAAGGACAAAGTTAGCGTAGGCATGGTTACTTTCATTGGCAATAGAATATGAAAGAAACAGAGATAAATGGACAGTGCTCGATGAACGTACATATCTACAGGAACAAACAATAATTCTCCATATAAGGATCATATCATTTAGCAACTTTTCGTGTATATCAAAATGGATGGTGGTCAATTACACAATACGTAAAACTAGTCACTACACTTTGCAAAGCACTTGACCCTTCTCCCGTACCCCTGAAGTTCCTAAACAATGCCTATGTAATTGTTCTTCTTAATATTCTTCTACCCATTCATTGCACCTCACCTATCTTGACCCACTAACCTACCAAGGTTGTTACCGAGGACAACTCGAACCTTTAGGCCTTCGTGGAAAGCATCCAACGATATATAAGACGAACCTATTCTTCTAATTCGTTACTAGACGTACTCTTTTCTCCCAACTAAAGACTCCTATTTATCCATTGAAGAGTACGAGGGCCGGAATAGCTTGCGCGAAACTGGTTGAAATACTGGCAAAATGGGTTTGGGCGCAAAAGTCTCGAAAATGCAGTATACTTATAGAGAGATGAGAAATTTGACTGTTGGTCGAGCCACGAGACTGTATTTAAGCCCCGCGTATCGTTAAAATGGGTTTCTAAGGCGGCTCAGGTTCCTGGCACTGTCAATTGTTGACACATACAATCATGGATTAGTTTCAACATCGCGATTCCAATGAATACAAACCTTCTGCAATTATTTCTGCGTACAGAGCGGAATATCCAGGAAAAAGCGATAACATTTTGTTGGACTATATAAACAAGGACTTGATCAGGTTGAAACGGCAGTGTGCTGCTAAAGTCAATTGCTGAAAAGTATTTAAAAAATTGGAAGAGATTCAAGGTAAACTCTTGACACATGTACGTGAAAAACGAGCATGATGGCTAAGGGCAATGGTGTTCAGGATGAATTATATGCGTCTGAGACTGTTACTGCGCCCATCGAAAGTGAGCAGCGGCATTTCAAATCGACCACTGGCGGGAGTGAACAAACCCCAGTCGTATTTAATCAGGTACCGTAGCCGACAAAAAATACTTCAACATTCTCAAATATAATAACTGATTCGTATTTTAGAACGCAAAAATAATAGCGTATGCATGAATTCGAATTTCTATTTTGGGTTTGCTTGTCTAAGTTTTTATTTAGAAACACTGTGAGCGGCAACGTAAATATTGGCGGAAACAGCACAAGCACCAGCTCCAGCATCAGCACAAGCGATGACGCAAGCACAAGTACGAGCACCAGCTCCAGCAGTGGCTACGACAAGCCAGGCGCTAAACGAGAGGTATCAGATACAGGTATGTCTATTACCACAGAAGTCTGTTATTGAGTGAACGTGCTTGAGCTCACTCCAATAATTTAAGCCCCTGACACTGCGAGAGCTCCGAAGCGAGTGGCGACAGGACACAGTAAAGAGTAAGTTCAAAAAAGATAGTACATTTCCAGATGGGTTTTAATAAGCATGACTACTAGCAGTTCCCTTGATAACAGTGGCCTGCAATCCACAGATAACAGTGAGGTACTACTGGAAAATGCGGTTATTATCAACCCTCTTTATCCTTGCAACTTATACCATATTCTATCGTGGTTCGCCTTCTTTTAAATAGACCGCATCACCTGCGGCAATTTACGCTGACTTTATTGCCCGAACAAGCTTTGAAAACTCTCACTATTACAGGTATGGGGTATAATAAGTGCGAGTAGAATCTGCAGCGAAGTTTGACATATCGTTAGATTGGAAGCAGTCGGTATCATCCAATGCGGTTACAATCTTGTAAAGCAAGCTGATATACCGCAATATATATACGACATAATAAACTATGAGGCTCCGCTGGCGAAAACAAATTGGATGATATGGAGACAGTACGTTTCCATGACGTTAGGTAGCGATAGCTACGTAAGTTCAGAATTAAGGTAAATAGTATTTACATATATCGTTAACTCTTTTCCTATTGCATAGGGCACCGAACTTTGCACGTCGTCGATCTTTAGCACAAACGAGTTGCCTGAAAACTATGACGAAAAGACCTTCGCCCTAATATCGCGTATTTTTCAAGTATTGTAAGTTCTTCTCTAATCTGGTTCTATCCGAGCGAGCCGTGATTAATTATTCCGTCTCTTGATAGCTCCGATCATATCCATCATAAGGATCGGCCATGTGATCTTAAAGAGTCCGAAACGGCATATTGCTATTATGCATTGTGGCCGTTCATCCGACTCGCAGCAACAAACGTTCCCGAGCTGGCCTACGATTTTCGTGTCGGAGAAACGCCGCTTCAAGCATTGGAAAATATAAGGTACAATGCAGACGGCATGGTATTCGTGAGAAGCTCTGGAATCGAGGTCCTGCTCTTGGAAGCCTCCGGGTCATTTGGTACTCGTGACAAAGGACGCCACGTTTTTGATCATGTGAAAGGAGCATTTGGTTGTTACACCATGCTCGCAAAAATTCTCGGTAGTTATCCGGACGCTGAGCCATCGTTGGCTGACGAAATACGAGTGTTCTTCCTTCATAGTAGTGCCAAAGGTAAAGAAGCCTATTGATCGCTTCGCATCAGCGATGGTAATCGACAACCGTTGTTTTAGATGATTATATTAGGCTTTGGATTATGCGCCCTGTTCTACAAGGCCAGTTCATATCTTTTGAACGGCATAGTAAAGTCAAAATCAACAAAGATCGTCATAACCAACGAGCAGTTCTGGATGTTGTGGAGTTCTTTCTCAACTTGCAGGTATTTTACTCGGGTTGTACGGCCGTAGAGGAACTTACTGACATTCATAATAGCAACTGTTACAGCGATGCATGAATGCAATTGAAGCCCTCAAAAAATCACATGAGAGTTACATTTACGAAGGAAAACGAGACAGAAAGCCGCTGACCGATTTATTGAAACCAAAGCCGTTGAAACCAAGCAAGACAGAGCATTACAAAGACATTGTCGATCTTGACCCTGTTTCTTTTCTGTTCTAAGCGCATCCTCCGTCTCTTAAACGACACATATGGCAAACATGCATTAAAATCATGTTCATCGCACCCAAGTAATCGCAGCAATGCTTTCTCGCTGTGAATCGTTTATTAATATAACTTTGGGGATAACCCGATATTCTTTTTCCGTTATTTTGCTGTATTAATTTTACAAACTGTATATGGTGGCTCCACCCATTTCAACTGAGCCCTAACTGATCTGAGTTTCGCACAGGTTACAAACAGAGCCTGTATTTCTTATGCATTATTCGCACTTTTTTCTTTACAAAAATGATAGCTACAGCATTTCTTGAGCAGCTATTACAATGTTTGTTTTTCCCAAATTTGAAACGCAATCTACCGCATGAATCTAGATGCGCGTTGATTTGCGGCTAGCGTTGCTGGTTACGGAGGGCACCTCGATAATGTACCGACATGGGATGGCTGTGATGAGCTCCAGGACGCCATCAAAACATTAAGACTCAAGCCACATTAACCGGTGTCTTGTTGCTCCTACTTTTCTTCTAGTCGACGTCCAGTCCAGCTGACAACATATGGTAAAACGAAAGCGGGTGATGACTATGGCGAATCGCGGAAATACGGCATACAAGTTATGCCTGTCGCGTACTATACCAACATCCAGCTTGTTCTCGTATTCCCAGAATTCCTCCACTTCTTGCTCATCTGTATCTCGATTACATACATATGATCCCTTTTGATAGATATCAATGGTCGCTTTACACACTATTGCACGATAACTGGCGATGGGGAAAATGATGCTCTGAATAGTGTATATTTTCAAGCCTGCAGATTACAGCGTCTCAGTATGTCAATCAAACAGCTTCGCTTAAACTCTGTGTCGAAAGAAAGTAGAATAAAAGTGCGGTAACTTCTTCTTGAGAGATACCTAGATTTCATCCTTCATTTCGAATAGTTAGTGTTATTGACGCTGTCTCTCATAAATAAACCTACCGATAAACTCTGTTACTCTGATAGGTTTAAAGCATAGTAGACGTAGTTACCGTGGTCTGTTAGTAAGGAAAAAGTTAAGAAACGACATCATATCAGGGAACTACATATGTAGCTTTTCCTATCAATAAGTTGCCAAGCCATCAAATGGCCCCGTCGGTAAAAGATGGAAAACCTGAATTCATCGCGTCGAATAAATTTTTCGCAAATAGTCCTGCAAGATAAACCGGCTGCAAACAGTGAAACAAAGGAATATACGTGTCCTCGTTGCTTCCCCATATTCGTAGTACAAGTAGATGCATGATGCCAACATCAAGGCCACTCTCAAACGTCGTATAGCTCATGTTGCTGCTTTGTGTGTCTCTAACAATGGTAGTTTTTACATATCGTCAATAGATTTTTAAATAGATAAAAATAGCAGCCACAGAACTTGTTAAGGAAAATAATCTCATTTAGCACACAAAAATTTAGTTTATCATCTCAACTTCTTAAAACATTCATACCTTACAACGTACATATATTTGGCATTGTGTTTCGAATATCGCCAGCGCATAAGAACCATCGATGCCTAAAAGGCTGTCCAAGAGACAGATCCGCCTAGTCCAAGAGACAAGGTGGCACCCTTTCAAACTCTTGGCAGCAAGAGCAACGCTGTATGGTACATTAACGCGGTGACAACCAGGAAGCTGTCCAAGAGACAGATCTACCTCGTCCAAGAGACAAGGAAGTACCTTCCTTTATAATTGCCATGTCATAACAGGATGATTACTGCCTAGGGCGGCCTTTCGAGGTTCTCCTGCGTCGGGTTAGAATATCCTTACTTCAAGAATGCAATCAATAGCGTTTTCTTGTAGATTGCTTAATGGGAAAGAGCAATGGCTTGCATGAATCTTCTGCTCGATGCATGTGGCAGCGGCTATGTAAAAGAATCATCCATTAATAATATACCAATTACGGACAGTTTTTCGCATATTTACCGTCTGACTAAAGTGTGCTTTGCAAGAGGCAGGATGTTAAATACGTCCTCAGTTTTGTGGTTCCTATGAATTTTGGGGTGTAGCGTCACGCCTGCCATAAGCGGGCTATACTTAAAGCCACCAGTGAAGGTACCGGGACTTAAATATCATCCTATCAGCATCTGTACCGGAATTTGAATGTCTAATAACATTGGCCTATCAAAGTCATCCTTTTCTCTGCCAAGTCATTTTATGGATCAACATTTTAAAGTAAATGAAAAGAAGTTTAAAAGTTATAAAGAAGACTGTATCTAATAGTAATGCTTTGAAGGAAGCTTTTTGTACAAAACGAAGCTGGTATTTGCAACTTTTCCAGGCAGCTTTCTCATGCTTTGCGTATAAGAATTTACGATATGCTGTAGCTTTGGTTGCATATTGTCAAACTCAAAGATGTCGCCATCATCTCTATAATAGGCCTTAAAAACGTCCTCCGTCACATTGTGTAGAGACAGCACGGCGGAAGATCTTATATGTTTGTAGTTCTATCCAGCAATTGTCAAAACTTTTCTTTAGGGGTATTGCTATAAATGGCAATTTATATCAAACGTTTAAAGTTCTTGAAGGGTATTACCACTGGTTTGACGATGTCGTGTAACATACGCCTCAAATTCTCATCACCCCATATAGTAATTTAGGATCAGTTCAGCCAATAAACAGATCGTATAGTGCAGCCAATAGAACTCTTAGGATAAAACCCGAACATTTGAATTAACTTTTAACCAAGGATCAGGGTCTTGATCGCTTATATTTAATTCTTCTTATTATCTAACTTCACTGTGCGTATAAAGAAATGAAAGGAAGAGGAAGAACTTCTGGGCAAAAATAAAACACCCCGAATTATCGTGCAGGGCGTACTCGCAAGAGACAAGAGGAAAATATGGATATTCGAAGGGTGATTCATTTTCGGAATCTAGCAGAATCAATACAGTAGAAGTAGAGTCAACGGTAAATGACGCTTCAACCTCTTTCCAAGATACTACAAAATTTGCAGTTGATGTTGGATCCGCTGAGGTAACAGCTACTATATAAGTTCATCTAAGACCTAAATATGTTATACAGAGACGCAGTTTGCATGATTTGCTGGGGGAAATTGAAGAAGATACAAATGATGAAGACGTTGATGACAACAATAATGCCTTTGAAGCTGTTGCTGTTGTGGACGATCAAAGTGATACTGATACCGAGGATATTGCTGACGACGACCAAATCTACACATAAGCTCCAAATGGAGTGCTCGTCAATATTTTTCGAATGTCTTAAGTCGCTTGATTAGGGATGGTTATCCATCCGAGTACAGACGAGGCGCTTTTTGGATACGGCCAAAATCAGAGTTCTTTGCTCTCCGAAACAATATGCGCGATAACAACTGCGATGTACAACCCGAAAATGTTTCTTTGTTTTCCTCATCATTGAGTGGCAGAAAGAATAAAATGCAAAGAATGCGGGCATCTCCTTAATATCAAAGAGTACAACAGAGATCCCTAAGCAAGACGCGCTGTTGACCTTGACATGTAAATTACGTTAGATAGAGCACATTTGACTTAGTGCTAACTGGACTTTCTGTATAGGTGCTTTTATATCATATCCTTGCGATATATATGCAGCAATAAATTGTATGAGAGTACATTGAATGCCCACGATGAGCGGATAATGGAACAGCTCCCAAGACATCTGGCATCGTTGTTTCCGGCATATCTAACACATCGATGTGCCATTTCTAAATCCATTGACGACATATTGCGATCATGCGTGCAGAATGGCATAGGTATCGAACGCTTTCACCATACGCTGCAAGCACTACATACGAAGAGTCTTTTATCATATTTTAACCTTACGTATTGACCATTTTTTTGATGACCAACAGAGAGAGCCGGATGAAGTATATGTCAATGAAAGCAAGGAGCAGTTATCCGTCGGCACAGCCATCAAAAGGCGGGCTGTTGAATTTCATCAACGTTTCAAACAAGGTTCGAGGTTGTCTGTCTCCGAAAGGAAGATCATAAGGCAAGAACAATTTGTCAATCTGTTTGAAATCGTTGCTGATTGATTTCCTTGTCTCTGTTGTCCAAAAAAAAAGCGGTTTTGTGCTCTCATCTATCCTGAATTTTGGTTGATATGACCACCGAGGGGCAAGCATCATTGTTTGCTGATAATGAGTTGGACGATGTTGCAGCATCCATGTTGCAAAATGCAAAGTGTCTCGCCATAGTTTGCCAGAGAAGCTGAAGCAAACTTGTGCGATTGTTTTTAAGGTATAGTACCGTGGTTTGATTTTATTGTGTTAAGGGTGCTTTGCTCATTTTAATTTATGTCAGCTGGCAATCCAAGAAAACAGCTTCTCAGATGCGCACAAATATCTAGCAATGATCAAGAAATCCTCTTCGATGTCATCGTGCCAGAAATTTTTGCATGTACTGCAAATTACTTAAGACTGTTGGTGATGATATACGAATCGAAAATTGACAAACGCAATCCGTTTTAATGCATTAAGGTTTCAGATAATCGAATATCAAAGGGTGTTTCTTGATGGCAGCCTCAGTTCACGGGTGACTAAAAACGATTACCTGCTCAAGATATGGGAACCTTTGCTGACTCTTTGTTTCCATATTATTCGCAGTAATTGTAAGAAGGGGAAACGAGGCCTTCAAAGTGACCTTTTTCCACCCTTTTGCAGGCTTCTTTAATTCTTTTTGATAGTGTCTTCCTACAAAAACCCGTGGCGCTTAGACTTGCTCTTTGCCATTGCCCAGGATTGTTCTATTGGGGTAAGCTCAGGAGAGTAAGTAGGAAGATACACGCATTTGTATTCTCGATACTCAATTTATCTCTATTTTCGTGCGTGTGAACGGGTGCATTATCCATGGCTACATAATGACGTTTCATATGCGGATACCTGTCCATTTCATCCAGGGTCAATTTTAGGAAACTGATGTAGTGACCTGTTACAGTTTCTGAGCTAATATAGCCCTCATCAGCCTTTCTCTTCTTGACAGGTCTTGGATTTTTTACGCCTATTGTAATCAGACCTGCAGCACAGATAGCGCTTAATGTTGACGTTGTGTTTGCTCTCATAGTAGGCCTGGTAACAATAGCACGGGTACCTTTCTTTGACCAAGCTCTTGAGCGTTTCATATCTATGTCAAAAGCACACTCGTCAAGAAAAACGCAATTAGTCAGGAAGCTCATGTCTGTGTAATAAGTATAGTTTCTTTCGGTTTACACAATCAATGGGTACACAGACATCAAGGCATCAATATAAATATGTGTTTACATCTGAAAATCAGCACATACAACACATTTCCGCATTTTCTTTTCGGACACTCTGCCTATAGCAATTCCTTTCCATGAAACTAGAACTACAAGAAGCACAGTGGCCACAAGGTACTTTTGATTTTGCTGCTCAACAATCCGATAACAGTACTGATTCTAATGATTCCAAATGATACTAAGTAGCTTGAAAAATAGAATGGCAGTGGTGTTAAGAGTTTTTTGTATCAATGACGCATAGTATATTTTCAAGTATGCCAACAGCAAAAGCAAGGAGACCAAGGGGAATTCCTTGATGATAGTTTGGATAGTGTTCTCAAATTTTAAAGCATGAAGAATTAAATGCCCGTTATTTTGTCCAAATATCGATGTCTCTATGATGGTTTCAGAGATTTTGTTACTGCATCAGTTGAATCAATTATAAAAGGTCGTCTATATCTAGGAAAGACATGTTAACCACAAACCATAGCATCGAACAATAAGATAGGCTGCACCGAGTGACACCTTTTGGTATCTGATATTTTCTTTAGCACTTTATCTTCTATTCCTACGTTTCGAACTAAAACGGACCAATAAAGACGTGACCTACCATTGGAACTCTGCGTTCGGGTACTCTGCTTCTACCGGACATTGGTGCGCTTTTCGGTTGCTTCGAGCCAAAACGGTACTGCTGAGTTGAAATATACACTGTTGATTGGGCAGTTCCGTCAACCGTAAAATGGGATGCCGTCACAGCGCCAAACCAAAAACTGGCCGTGATTTGGTAAAAGGTGGTTGAACAGCACACACTTTTCATAGTCATCGCGACGCGAGATACAAGGGAGCAAATAATACCAACGACTTCGGTCCCTGTTACGATTAATGAAACACGCCATGACAGCGCCTCGCCAACCGACTGTGGATTACGTATTTTACGAGCAACCAACCACGATCGCTTATTTTGATGGCATCTTGCAGAGTCTACGACATGATCTAAATCTGAAGAGAGGCGACACAACAATTAAAGCATCGGATCTAGCCAACTTTACTGCTCGATTTCAACAATTACAAGAAAATCTGCTGGGAAGTGATGCAGCAAAAAAAGCACGGAAAGAAGGTCTTCCCATTCCATCTCGTATACCAGCCGCGCACTTCCGTGTTGAAGATTTAAAAGCAACCTCATCGCTGTACGTCATTCTCAGAACAGCATACAGATTCAAATTAGATCGTGGCGTCTTCGATTGGAAGTTTGACGTGCCAGAAGAAAGGGATATGCATATAGAACTAGTTAAATATATTAAAGAGCAACTGGCAAATGCTGGTCTGGACCGGACGCCACGTATTGCTTTCGATACAGCAGCAGAACATAGAAAAGAGGAATATACACCGATGATCATGTCCATGGGTGGTAAATTTCCGATCGAACAAGGAAAAGAAGAACCGATAACCAACTAAATTCTTTTATTGCTTAGGTGACATTGTCGACGACTTTTCAGAAGCAACCCATATTATACATAATGATAAAGCGGAGCATGGACGGAAGTCATTCAATGTTTTGGAACGCGAAGGGACGAAGATGCTTGTTCATTGGATTGGACTCCCGGATTCGTATAATTCGTGGATCGATAATGACGAAAGTCTCGATACCGTGGTTAATGACACCGAGCTTATTCCGTCACATGTAAAAGCAGACTGGGTAACAGACAGCTACAAGTACAATGAATGGATGACAGTGGCCGATTACCTATGCAAAGGAGACGCCGCTGGGAAGATCAATCTGAAACGTTCAGGTGATACCTCTCAGTATGACGAGTCCAACCCAGCCAAGAGGACAAAAATACCTTCTACTGAGCCATTAATCGAACTGCATAATAAGCGACAGGAAGAAGCGCGCAAGTATCTTTCTGTGCAGATGCATGAGGTTATTATTCCCTCGTACGCTGCCTGGTTTGATGTGACCAGGATCCATCAAATTGAGAAACGTTCACTACCCGAATTTTTCAATAACCGTAATCCATCAAAAACACCGAGCATATACAAAGAGTATCGTGATTTCATGGTTAACACTTACCGATTAAATCCTTTGGAGTACTTAACAGTAACGGCCTGTCGACGAAACATGACTGGTGATGTTTGCACGATTATAAGGGTGCATGCGTTCTTAGAACAGTGGGGTCTGATTAACTATCAGGTAACGAGGAAAAACTTGGTTATTGTCCATTTCTTTTGTTCTAAAATCACAGTCATCAGGTTGATCCAGCCATGAAGATATCTAATGTAGGGCCCCCCTTTGATGGTGAAGTCAAGATTATTGCAGATATGCCACGGGGACTCCAAGTGATTGATAGATCGTCTGTCACTCCTGTCACTAGTGTTTCCTCTACAACGAAGGAAATCCCCACACAAAACGCGACAAAGAATCACGAAGAGCAAGTGCCTTCCAAGCCAAAGCGAAAATTAAACCGAAACTTACGACTTCGGCAAGATATTTATGATACCACCTGTAATGATAGTTTATCAGCGGATGTAAAACCAGCAATTAAATGTACCACATGCGGGAAAGAATGTTTAGAGGAACGATACCGAAGCATCAAAATGGGAGATACGTTTGTATGTCAAGACTGCTACGATAACGACAAATTGCCAGACCAACATAGCAAGGATGATGTTACAAGGGATACGGAACGAAAGGCATGGACAGAGCAAGAGACGATGTTGCTGCTTGAAGGGTTAGAAATGTTTGCAGAGGACTGGGATGCCGTTGCGGAACATGTTGGAACGCGGAAACGAGATGAATGCATTTTGCATTATCTACGACTTCCTTTTGAGGACCCTGAGATTGATGGAGAGGTTTCCAAAATAGGACTGTTGCAGTTTAAAGCGTCAAAACCATCCGAAAACTCCATTATGTCTGTCGTCGCCTACCTAGCCTCCGAGGTGAGACCCGAAGTGGCTGCAGCTGCGGGACAGCAATCACCACGTCAGGTATTGGCGTCTGTGACAGCGGAGGAAGACGAAGAGGCCACAGACGACAATCAAGAAGCATACAAACTTGAATCCAAACTGTTGAGAGCAAGGCTTTCTGAATTTGAAGCCAAGGCCGAGCAATACAGGAGAGTTGAAAAGATCGTAGAAGAAGAACGACGACAATTAGAGAAACAACGACATCAGTTGACGTTGGACCGCTTAATGATAAAGAAGAAGGTTGGCTTGATCTATCAAGAAATGGCGAAAAGGGGTATGCTGAGCAATAACGTGGCTCCGGCCCAAGCTCAAGTACAACAGCAATCACAACCACAACCACAACCACAACCACAACCACAACCACAGCAGCAGCAGCAGCAACCTGTGCCTGTGTCCAGTGATCCATCACCGCAGCATCCGAACAATGCACCATCAGCACAAATGCAATCACAACCAGGTCCTTCAAGCACTAATCAAACTGTCACCGCTACTCCACCTTCGTAATGATGAATTATCTATTTTTCGTTTTATTCCTGTACATTTTTTTGAAATCAAAATAAAACCGTAGACTTGCTTGGCAGTGCCCTTTATGCAGTGCTTAAGATTTTGTCAATTTGTTATAGAAATTGTTGCGTTTCATTTCGATGGCCGTTTTGTATGGTGCGGTAATAGGCGGCTGTAACGGATCTAACGAGGTGTAGGAGGTCTTTAATGGGTACGTACGATCAGCATCGTATCCACTAGACAAAGATATCGTCAGAACATATGTACGCTCACAAGTTTCAAATATCTTCCACGTTGTACTTACTTCAAGTCACCGCATGCAATAAATGGAACGATGGTTCGATTTGGGCCAACGAATTCGTTCATTCCATCTTTGAGGCGATCGTTTAGCCAGTATTCTTTCCTCTCGTTCGTGCAGCACTTACCATAATGCATATCTAAAAGAGGATTGACCATGGTCGGCGTGTATCCTTCCGGGGGTTGATAGCCCTGGCAGACAATAAACGCTTCAATACTCGAATTACGAGAGCTTCTGGGTTTGCTGCATGTCACCACCGGGAAAAAGATCTTTAATTGTGTGTAGAGCAGTGTGATATCCTTTCCTCGGAAAATCTTTGCTACAAACGTTCCTCCTGGTCGCAAAACGTGCGTGGTAATATTCAAGGCCTATACGTAATCCAGCATCCATAAAGTCAGTCTTCCCTGCCATTGATCCGTGACACAAAGAAGAAAAATACTTGCAGCAAGTAGCAATTGAGCTTGAATATACTCATCCATGTCGTGGAGACCGGTCACTAACATGTAGGATTTAATATCTTCTTCGCTCTGTTTCCTTTTCATTCTATCACTTACCATCTGGAGCGCCATCACACACAACAATATCTGCCAGCTCTCCTTCAAAATAGGAAATGATTTGTTCTGCCGTGGATTTCTTTGTAATGTCTCCCTGCAACTGGATCACACCTTCTAGTGGTGCCTATTATTTTGCAATATGAGAAAACGTTTGTCATTAGTGTTTTACTGTGCTTCTTCTATCTTGCATATATCTTTTTTTCTTTCGCTTTTCGCTATACCATAGCTTGCAGATCGACAGCAACAATCTTTGGCTCTTCTTCTTGTGGATGCTTAGTATGGTTTTCCCTTTTTGTTTTCATTTGATCCTTAGTGTTCACTCTTTTCGGAGCCTTTTTTTCTATGTCTGGCGAACTCACTGAAGCTTCTTTGTCAGAACTTGGGACCAACTTCCGGGTGCAGCACATAGATCCACGGCACGGTGAACACCTTGTTTAATGAACCAACATTAACATTAGAAAAGGTAATCTCTAAAAAAATATCGAGAGATTCCCGCATTTTACCTTCCAACAAATTGAACTCTTCGTCCAATTGCAATAATTTGAAAGCACTTCGTGCACGCCAACCTTCTTCTTTGGCCAAACGGTAATACTAATGGCGTTTATTATTCAGGTTAAAACATGAAATACTGATAAGTTATACAAGAAGGCTAAGGTCATTGACCAATACATGCCACGTCGCGCTTATCTTTGGAGGATTTGCCCATTTTTGTGAGAAAAGATGGCTTGGTCTGTGAGGATCACGGCTTTTTCAGGAAATGGGAATGCTCTTCCGCAAGAAGCAGTCCTCTTTGCCACCCTATATTCATATCTCTTTGGCTCAAAAAGACAACACAGTAGCACTAACATTGAAACACATACTAGATTTCCTCCATCGTGTTCTCATCATATTTGGCCAACTTTTTAGTTGAAAATATCTCGTTTTATCTTTTCGATACATTGGGACTTGTCCACAATTCCCAGTGACAAACTCGCGAATTTTCGATCTTGGCTAATCGATGCGGTTCATTCGTGTTTATACGCAAAGCCATTATTTCCTAAAAGCAGATACACGTATTTCAACTCAATATAGGCTATATGTTCGTGACGTATCAGTGATAGCGCTCTTTATCAATAAGATCATGCTGACATGGACATATTATCTAACATCTTAAATTTATAGCTTCCATCAAGTGCTATGACTAGATATTCAGCTTGCTCATCGGCCTGACAGAACATGAAATGTGGCAAATGCCTAATTTTATCAAATGCAATAAAGAAGCGATTATTTTAACGAGCACAAGACATAAGTTTTGCTGAGTTGTATTTGACCTCTGTTTTGCTGTCTTCATCAAAGATAAATCCATAACCGTAAAACAAAACTATCAGTTTTATCCTATCAAATAAGAAAGCATAAGAAATCGTTAACCTAAATCCAACGATTCCTAATTGCACATTGCATGCGTTACATACATACGATTGCTAACATTTTTATTAGCCTGCTGCAACGCAAACACCAACTCCAAGTCCAAGGACACCAATCTTTATGCAAACCAGCCCCTCACAGCACGTGCCAGTGCAGCTTTCGCCTCTACCCGCACATGAAGGTCCTCGATGATTTTCGACAGTGTCATCCTTCTGATTTTGGATAGCCAAATGGTTGTTATGCTGAAGATGATCGGTTATTAACGTAGGAGAGGCAAGAGCTGGAATAACCAGCAAGTTGATCATGTAGAAGAATAAAAGAGCCCAGAGAAGTTTGGTTTGGTTTGTTTTTGCCATCGTTTGCTTGAAAATATATCGTTCGATTTACCTTGAATAAGAAAAGTTAAGCTGCAGTACTGGAACAATTTATACAGTGCCCCTTTGACCTCTTGACTAGCCAGGTGCCCACGGCCACGTCTTGCACCATGTTGACTCGAGCACGTTAGGTTTTCTGCGGAAGGCATAAGTAACGGAAATACAATGCAGCATACAGTGTGTAGAAGCTGCAGAACATGAATATTGGTCTTGTTTGTTCCCATCGATCTTTTTCTCGGGGTGATCGCGTTAATGCAATACCGAATACGTAAAAAAATTAAGTTCGCAGATATTTCTCCCCTCTTCATGTCAATCAACGAACATGCTGTATCCGGTACTCAAGTTTTATCGAAAGAATATCCACTAGCAATGGTTTATTTAGCGCCAGTGTCTCTTCGAATCATTCCTGCGTCATTTTCCGCAAAAAAACAAGCAGGTACGAGACGGCTTAAGTAACAGATCAGGCTGTGAGTGAGCAGCTATGCTGCTTTAGCAGAAGCCTGTCATGTTTATTTCTCTTAAGATGGCCTACATTACCGCATTTGCAGATGTTATTGCTTAAACATAGGCTTACAAAAGGCTGTGAACATCGGAGCTAACATGATAGTATCTGGAGATAAGCGTAGCAGCTATTGTTGTACACGCCCGGTGACTTCGGTACTATGCACGGAAGATTGGAGAAGCTATACACAATCCCACCTTACCTTCTGACTCTTTAACAATGGTTCATCTTATTAGTCTGTTTAGCCATTTTGCGTCTTCATGCGTAATTTGGAACTATGCTCTCTTACTTTACATGCGTTTTGGAATTTGTGTTAGACTAGATCGTATTCGAAAACGTGGCTACCTAAATTCAGAAGGAATAATCGCGCTAGCTGAAGTCATCTTTGATTGTCATAGTCTGAGTCTCGAAGAAGAATTGTCAACAAAGCATAAGTACAATCTATTAAGCAAAAGGAAAATAAGCTTTTCCCTCGGGTATAACGAACAGCACGCACTGCGTCTTGAGGGTAATGAAAGAACGGTTACAATGCAATGTCCATATCCAGCAGGACGAAAGGGAAGACTGTAGATATAGACCCGGGGTAGTTGCTCTGCCTTATTACGGTTTACCACGTACAAAATGTAACACGAGGATCTCTCTTCCCTTGAAACTCACAAAACTATGCTGGAAATTTTGGTTTCCATACCAATTGATTTTACAGAAAACAGATACTTGGATCAAACGCTTGCGCTTTTGATGTACTAAATTGGTTATTATCCAGTCTTTGTAGATCTACTACATGTTAACTCACTATGACGGAACTGGTCACATTTGCTAAGTATCCAGTTGTACTTGCCTCAAGGAATATAATGCCAAATGAATGGTACGTCAATTTGCACACTAACTGGATCATGAAGTAAGTGAATGACAATGGACCCGTACTAACCAGGAAAGGCAGAAGACGAAAATTTCCCAGTTTTGTCTCGTTCAGCGTTGTAAGATTCCATCTCTGTGCTTAGGATGGTACAAAAAGGCAACTTTAACAGCATCGGCCACACCCATCGGGTCCTTCACCGAAAGACATGATTGGGTGTTAGTGATTGCCTTTTGCTTACTCATGCTGTTATTCATCCGCCCGTTCCAAACCAATGTCTTCTCCAGAATTGGGAACTTTAAGGCAAACCGAGGTCATGCATCTTAAGCAGTCTGGGTTTGGTTATCCAATGACAGAGGGCTGCAAGTATGTTTGTGATTCATCCTTTGCTGTGTTGTGAAACGGCACCTCTTTGTTTTTTCGCTTTCTCACACCCATTGGATCCGAAGAACGTATTTAATAACGGGATAAAGGTTTAGTTGCCGAACCTTTATCCCGTTTACCTTGTGTTACCCCACGGAGGAAACAAAAGAAACGAGTATGTTATATGTGGATGAACGAAGGGCAAGAAGGGAGTTCTTCCGATAAGTTTCCACTTCAGCGATGTCTGCAACAGACCTGAAACTTATCAATCAAGATGGAGATGCCTTTTTTATGAGATATCGAAAATGTGGCAGCGAATCAGGATCGGGCAATGAGCGATTACTAGTGAAGTACAAGAAATGACGAGCTTGGATGGCGCCATTCTGGAAATTATCCAATGGCCACACAACATCGTAAATAGACCTTGATTGGCTGATCTCCGCCGACTCAAAAATCCACTTAAAAGCAAAAAAGGGCAAAATCAAAGATACAGAAAAAAAAAAAGAAGACTTATACTCTTACCTTCTCTTTATAAACAAACCCTTTCCTCTTTTCTTACATACCTCTCCAAACCAAAGTTTATTTTTTGTATATTTTTCTTGTGCAATGGCAACCAACATTACTTGGCATGACGGCTCCGTCTCCTTGGCTGAACGTCAGGAACTATTGAAACAAAAGGTAAAAAAGGGAAGAAACAGATATAGGAAGAATCACGAATTCATTCTCTACAATTTCAACAGGGTTTGACCATCTGGTTTACAGGCCTTTCCGCTTCGGGAAAATCGACTTTAGCTACTGCACTGGAACAGACGTTACTACATGCTGGCATTGCTAGTTATCGTCTGGATGGTGACAATATCCGATTCGGTTTGAACAAAAACTTGGGCTTTGGCCCAGAAGACCGAACAGAGAACATTCGACGTATTTCAGAGGTAAACAAAAAGAAAAGAGTGTATTTTGGATGTTAAACCATTACCAAAAGGTGGCCAAGTTGTTTGCGGACGCCACGGTCGTCGCCATCACAGCTTTTATCAGCCCCTACCGTGCAGATCGTGATTCAGCAAGAGCATTACATGAAGCAGCCGGTATTCCTTTCGTCGAGATCCATGTGGATGCCCCTCTGGAAGTGGTTGAGCAACGAGACCCCAAGGGATTATACAAAAAGGCCAAGGCGGGCGAGATTAAAGAATTTACTGGCATCTCCGCACCCTACGAAGCTCCGGAAAAACCAGAGATCCGAATCAAGACACATGAGGTGACCGTAGAACAAGGTGTTCAACAAGTCATCCAATACCTAGTAGACAATCACTTGATCGTGGATAAGTTCAAACGATAAAAAGTAAAACAAAAAAGGATATCCAAAAAGAAAAAGGAACAAGGGACCATGGTGTACATCGTTTTAATATATTCTCTACAGACAAAAAAGGAAAAGAAGTACGTTATTACAAAGTTTTGGAAATTGTGCTATGTGAATGTGGTGTGTGTTTGGAGGATGAATGATACAAGCGCAAAATAAAAATGATAAGGGTTGATTGTTAGTTGGTGTTCTTATTTGGGGATCATCAATCTTTTCCTTTTCTTTTCGTATAAGCTGTGGGAAAATTTCTCTTTCCTTCAGCTCCTTCCGTACATTTCCTCGTACAGTGGTTTTAAGGGACTTCGATCCACCGTGGCTATATAATACGTTCCTCCATTGTTTGTCCAACTTACAGCCTCGGAAAAGTATTCATATTCTTCCACTTGTAGAATGGACTCTGGTTTGTCCATTGTTCGTTTGTTGATCTTATGATTCTTGGGTACAAACGATTTCAAGGATATAATCTTGGCTCCTTCCTTTAGATCCAAAAACAATTGAGCCAAGGCATGATTGGTTTGCCAATCAAAAGCATAGTTATTCACCAACAAGACATCCGCCCGTTTCAATGTCTGATACATGTCGTTAGATCCCACATCCAGGAAATCACCATGCCGGAAATGCACTTTTCCTGTTGGAAGCCGCCATGCCCTCATCCGTGCCGCATACTCTTTCAACTGCCGTTTTGCATACTTGCACGGAGTTTCCATGATCTCAATACCATAAGCCTCACATCCCGTCTGTGCAGCAACCTGTAACACTACGTTACCAATACCACATCCCATATCCATAAACACACTTTTGGAATGGATCTTGGTCTTGGTAATGAATTCCTGTACCAGTACCGGATTAATCTCGCCATATACATTATTTGAAAACGCTAAGAAGAAACATGAGTGAGTTAAGACGAAAAAAATAAAATAAAATCCCATCTCTGTCTCTCTTTTTTTTTTTTCCAACAAACTATTACCTTGATAATTGTTCAAAGCGCCTGCTTGATGGGCTACTGTTCGGCTATAGACTTGATACAGAATGTGGCAAGCCAGTTCATATCCCGGGTTTCGCATCTCTTTTGCGTTCTTAGCAAGCTCCCCCTGCTCTTTCAGTTTGCGAATGATACGGTTAAAATCTTCTACTGCTTGTATAAATCCAGGCCCGTTACGACGATTACGATGCTTGGTCAGATTGCGCATAATGCCCTGGGATTCGTCTCCCAGCGCTTTCTGTTGAGAGGGTGTCAGATAACAGTCGTAGATAAAATAGGCTGTTCGGAGAAGGTCGGTAATAGGGTTGTACTCGTCCTTATCTTCTGCTTCGTCATCAAACATTTTACTGCCCTGTCCCTTTAATACCGGTCTCAGAAGCAGAAAGCTATTATCCAAAGAAGAAAACAGTAGTTCACGTCAGATTTGATTGTCCCTTTTCCGTCTTTCATTGTAATCTATTTTTTTTTATTATGATGTACCTTTCCGTATCGTTGGGATATTCCAGTGTCACTCGCAGTTCCTCATCTCCCGAAGGTGATCGAGAACTTATAGAATCCGAATCGTCATTGATTTGTGTTGACGTAAAATCTACAAAGCATGAATGCAATCGAAAATGTCAACTTTTTTCTCCATTCTTCAGTGTGTTTGGTGTTTTTCTAGCTATTGAATGACGATGGCTTACATGGTCTGTATTTGGCCTGTGTGGCTCGAACCATGCGTTCGGATTGTACCATGGTTGGCTTTGCGCTTGGTTTGGTTTCTCGTTGTTTCTTTTCTCTTCCATTTTCGCTCGACTTGGAAAGACGTCGTTTCAAGTCCATTGGTCTTTTTTCCTCGGCGTCGAGCGGTCTCTCCTGAACTGCGGACATGACGGGATTTTTTTGGCTCTTAATGGGGAAAAAGGGGGAGGGGTGTATGTGTGGTGACTAGAGAGGGACGGGGAGTCGCTACAGCACCGGGCAAAAAGAAATGGAACAAAAATGGGAAAGATAGCGTGACCAGCTTTTTGTTCGTTGTCTCACCCTGGGATCGCAATTGTTCTCTCATTCCTTGATATGATTGGCTCGCTTCGACCAGACATGGAGCGGACACCGCTCAGGGACGCCCAAGCTGAAATGAGACAGAACCAGTAGGGAAAGGGAAAGAGGAAAGAAAAAGGGACAGTGCCCTTCTGCAAACTATGGCAAAAGTTCAACTATTCCAAGTCCCTTTCCGTACATATCATATTGATGTTCATCTGGAAGCATCAAGCAAAGAGTCACAATCGGTTTTCGTAGGCTAATCATATCAAAAGCAATAACATACATGGTCGAAGAATCAATCAATAATTTCTTTGCGTGAATAGGTTGACTACATAGAAAGTGACAAGTGATACGTAGGATACCCTTTCAGCTTGAATTTAAGGAGAAGTCTCCATCCTATCTCAACAAGATTAGACCTGTTCTTATTGTCTTTGATCCATAAGAAGAAACCGTTGGTTTTGTACTGTTTGGCCTCGATGCACGGTGATATCCTGTGGTCCATGATTTAATGATGGGAGCTACATAAGGAGCGGAATTTAACACAGGCTATCAGCTGTTAAAGAGATCATCCTGTTTATCATGGTGGCACACCATTTCACCAAAACATATAAACTTGCGCTTGGGAAGAAGTATACCATTTGGCAAAGTTACAACATCCGAACTGTGAACACACTTCAATTCTGCTTTTTAAAAGTGCATACTATACGGCATTGTTATGTGAGACGCTAAGCCCATCTCGATTGCCGTCCAAAACTCTTGGTTGGGGTGTGTTATTTTAACTTGATAAAGCATAATCCATCATGAACCACTGCTTTAAGTGTATCTGGGTCGAACATTTAATTGTCATCAAGATTATCTATTATTGATTACTTTAAGCCTTCTGATTGTAAGTTCAACTTTAAATGAATGTTATGCAACGATTGCTTCATGTGGTATGTTTCTGCTCTGCTGCTTTCCTGGTGACTGACTCGAGATCAATGTTGTCTTTCGGTCATAGTGTAGATTTCTAGCATCAACACTAGGACATATCTCGCAGTTCGCACGGCGCAGCAATGGATAGCACCATGTTAATTAAGTATAGCATGACAAATTTGAGTCATAGTGAGGCGCATATCTCCATCGATGAATAGTGGAGTAACGCTGCTAGCTGAAGTGAACCAAGCTTTACTCAGCAGGGCAACAGTTTATTGCAGCTGAACATAATACAACGCGAATATATATATTTAACCTATGTGTGCACATTTTATTTTGCTGTTGAATTTCATAGTAACTATAATGGATGTGAAGAATCTCCATCATAAGCATACTTAAATTTTACCTTACCATTCTTAAATATAATTCATATTTCAGCTTATAATTGCTTTAATTCTTTTAATTTGTCATTAATTGACCTGCTGTTAACTTGATCTCATAGACATTGTGCTTCGTTCTTGTCAAGCATATTTTCGAGAAAAGTCCCTTCCGGCAATATCTGCACCGATGACGTACACGCTACTGATGTAGCGGATTGCGAACAAGGGAAGAATAGCCTAATGATCGCCTGCGAGTTTTTGAGATCCTTCTACGCCTCAAAGATGCAGGGGCTAAAAAGCCTAGACGGCGCCTTGAGGCATGCGAGGGGCAGGTGCGTTGATTAGCAGCCACTATAACTTCGCCCAGGTCGTTCTTCGCAGATTTGTTTTCGGAATATACGGCTTTAGCTAAAATTTCCGGGCTTTCCTGGAAAAATCCGTTTTGTGCAACATGTGTTGCGCTTTGCGATGCAAAGATCATGTCTATGACCGCGCGAGATGGACGGAGGAACGGGTGGAAATCGCTATGATAGGGAAGCAATGAGCTAATGCTGCCAGTGTGTATATCGCAATTTCGATGTAGTTCTGAATGGGTATTGTGACTTATACTATTGAAAGGCTCTTGGCTGCTTTCAAATCTTGCGAGCACTTTATCCAGATCTTTGTTAAACCGTTTCACTTTTTCGTGCAGACGTAATTGAAGGTATTGTACGATGCGGTACTGGCTGGACGACATATTTCTATTTGCCAATGATTTTGGCCAGTTTTCTCCGTGTTGTGGCCCGTAGACTTTGTGCATAATGGTTATGTGCTTGCTAGAAAGGATACTATCTTGTAACCTTTTATATTCTTTTTCTCTGTCTAATTGCGGCGGCGGCGTTTAGATTTACCTGTTTTTGGTAAGCGGCGTTCTTTTCAATGCCCAGCGAAAGTCACCTGCATTTATTAACTTTTTACACAAGATATCCATAATGAAAGTGTTCTTGCAAATGCAAACAACCTATAATGGATAGCAGTCATACTGCGATTCAAAGTATGCTTGGTAAAGCTGCATGTTGGCTAACCGGTTTATCCTGCTGCCGTCCGGAAATTCCTCGAAGTAAACATTTTATATCCATTACAGGTCAGTTGTCAGAAACAGGCTCGCCTTCGATTACTGAATCCTTAGTTTCAGTATGTGTGGAAAACACAAATAACTGCATCAAAAGGACAATGAGTGTTTCTTCGAACTATGCTTATTGTCAAGCGTTCTTCATAATAAAGCTTTCAAATGCGTTAGCGCTTTCCCAAGTATAGTCATCAATCTTTAGCCTCGAAAGCGATCGATGTTGCACTGGCTGACAGGAATTGCACTATATGTATACAAAGATCCAAGATAAAATCTAGAATTTCCTTTCTAAGCAAAAAACAAAACACTAAGTACCCTAAAATATAACCCTGTGCGTAGATACTTTAACGTGCTGAAACGGGACAACTCCCAAACGGCAATGACATTGTGGCCTTAGAATGGGTATTTCATGATACAGGTCAATAGGAAAAGAAAGTCCCCTTAGACTCCGTCTTGAAATTGGAAAATGTTCTTCGCAAAACCTCTAATTTTAGACCGCAGACAAAGATATCCGTAGGTGGTTTGCTGCCTGAAAGATTTCACGGCCATTCCATTGAGATTCACATTAAGAATAACGTTCTTGATAAAGTTGCTTGAGACTATGTAGATTCAGGAGATATTTTATGTACACGCCTTCTCATAGCGAGATTTTTATCCAACTTCGGAGGCAAATGATTCCAGTTACTATACGATCAACCAATTCTGGACATTGCGAAAGCCAAATTTGGATAACGAATCGTCCAAATTAGGAGACTCCGTGCATTTAAGCCCACCCGTTACTTTTATAGATAGGGTTTAGTACGTTTACAGAAGCAAATAGGCTTGTGTCATATTGTTTTGGCAAATAACGAAGTTCGTTTTATCTCCCGAATCGATGCACACAGCCTGTACCTAATTTGGACGGTTCATTATCCAAATTTGGCTTTCGCAAAGTCCAGAATCGGTTGACCGTAGAGTAACTGGAATCATTGGCCTCCGAAGTTAAGTAAAAGGTTTTGTATCACAAAGGTAGTTCAACCATGTTGTGGTCATTAACGGGCGAAAGCGGTAATTTTCAGTGGATCACCTATAATGGTATAGTTGTTAAGTTACGTGATAATCACAAATTAAGGCTGCAAAGGGTCAAAGTAAGCATTTAAATAGAAGTGCAGACGGGCTTGGTTAAAGAAGCTCAGTTTAAGAATTCGCAACATTTTCAAACGCATCATCCATGCCAAATACATTGTCTGTTCGGCATACAATGGAATAGTAAGTCTTACTGTTTTGACTCGAACTAGATATTTTTTGTGTTTGATACAGACGTTAATCCTTGAACGATAGAACAAATGCATACATTATACTGTAGTATGTCCTCTGTCATAGTTTAATACCGTACCAAAGAGCAAGGAAAATGAAGACCTACTGCAACTATGCCGGGAAAGAAAATCAAAGCAAAATTTCTGGTGGTGGCAAGTTTGGTTGCCTGTTCGCGTGTCCCGGCTATGGATGACTGTTCCTGATTGGATTGAATGAACAACCAGAATAAGACCTAAGGACTAGCAATGAGAATGAGCACCAACCTGGCCACAGTCTTCTGGTACATAATACTTCATAGGTCGTCGAAGTAATTGGGTGGCTTATTAATTCAAAAACACAGTATACGTAGACATGGGAATGCTACCTTTGGCAATGGATTGATGAAACTAGAAAGCACTCATATAATGAATCCAAATAATCTGTCTCCAGTGACATGTGAGCCAAAAGCTACTAGCTCCAGTTAATGCAACAACCTGGGACGACCATATCTAAATGTAACCTAGGCTACTACATATGAAAGCTTTACCGATTAAACATTTAAGTGAGTACGAAACGTATAAAACAGCCTTAGGAGCTGCAATTCCTAAAAATGCTCAGCGTGACTAGCATAGTAAAGGAAAAGGAACGAAAGAGCTATGAAGCAGAGAACAAAAGAAAAATGTACAGAAAAGCAAAATTATCAATGAAAACTAATAGCAAGAGTGGCGAAACGTAGGAACATAATAACAAAGTAAACTGCAAACGCTTATGTAAAGGGAACACACAAAATAAGCGGGTATAAGTAGGGCTTAATTCGTGAAGATTAGACCTTCAACTAAAATGCGTGTCGAATGGTTGTATACAGTAGGACATGCAGTGAGCGAAGCGTACATACCTGAGATCTCCATTTATCGCAAGAAAGAGCTTTGTAAAAGAACAGTATCAGCTACTTTATCTTAAAAGTGGGGTTTATTTTCAAACACACAGCTTTTCTACCCGATCGGCGCCGTTCACCTAGTTGCATCGTCTTCCCTCTCAGTTATGAACTGAATGGCCAAGGATCTCCTCGCTAAGTTCCAAATGGAAATTTTCACATGTCTAGTTATGACAGCCGGAAGGTTCCAACAGTTGAAAAAATCGATTGTAGCAGGTGGCGAGGAGCTGTTTCCATCTATGTTAAAAAGAAGAAAAGAGCGTGCCATCTGACGAACAGAGACTGTCCTCTTTTTTCCTTATCGAGGAAAACTTTTTCATCTGTGCTACGCACTTGTTGCACTTTTTTGGAGAGAGTAAATTCCATATACGTAGATTTTTAGGCCGGTATAACAATCATCATCAAGTACGTAGGATATGCAGTATAAATATCTAGCTTTGACGAAGCAACAGCAGCTAATAAGCAAGTTCTTGTTATTTATAGTAAGACCTAATGAGAAAAACAAACAGAGATAATCGGCTCATCTTCTTCCTTTCGCCGACAAAGCCATTAGACAAGAAGATAACTTAGAGCAAACGAATGCTTCGTAATTACCAAGCTGACACCGTGCCCTGGCAACTGACACAGTCAGTAGAGTTAGAAAAAGATCTGAATGAATGTTGGGGAAAAATTATGAGAATACGGTATTTGTTGACTGTAACAGCCGATGAAGATGACGCACAATTACTACGTGAAGCACTACGTACATCATATTGCGAGTTCCACCGTATCCTTCAGGCAAAACATATCTTATCCGGATTGATGGCCGCCGATCCAGTGTTTCTACCAGACCCGACCATATTTTCCAACAAAGGCGTTCATATCGATACTTCACTCAATCACTCAATTAATATGGATTCAGTTTCAGAAATCGCGTCCCAAACAATCCCGTTGCCACCACATGAGATTTCTATCCCCCCCGGTGAACATACTGGCGAGCAACTAAATGAAATCGGACCTTCTACTGCATCCCGTGCACGAAATAAAGCTTGTATAAAAAAGAAACCTTCTGTAAGTAAACGCAGATTCTTTTCATCCGATTAAACGGAGCACAACGAGACCAGGCCAATTCCCATCAAGGTCAGTTCCGTGGGAAAACAACCTATCAGTGGGTCGACCCAAATCAAATCAGCTCACGCAGGGCCAAGCGCACCAAATAGCATACAGTTTTGTCTAAGGTATATTAGGTGTAAAAAAGTTTGCATAAAGCGTTCAGTCCTGGGGTCATTAAGCATTCCTTTCTTGAATAGTGCTTGCGTTATGAAACCAAATACTATCGCAGAAAACTTTCTGCAAGAAACATCGTCTTGTACGAACAACCAAAATACTTCAACGCTATTGGCATCAATAACCAAAATAAAGATCATATATTTTATAGCTCAGATCTCGCAAAGGTAAATCTAATACTCTATTTTCATACGCACTACAGTGAACTATCTCGGCAGATCTCCATAATATCTCCTTGTCTTACGTATCTGCCCAAAATATTCATTTTTTGTGTTCTGATTCCCACAGCCATCCGCTTTACCTCTATGTCTCGCAGGAAAGCTACCTGTGTTTGCAGTTGACCTTTTCCGTGTAGCAAACAATGTGCATGAAATGCCGAGTATCTAGAAAGATCTATCAAGTTCTGGAGTAATCTTGTATACATAAGGCATAAACCAACTTTGAGTTCATCGCATTATATAAAAACAAACAATTTCAATTTTCCCATAGATTTTTCCCTTCTGTGATAGAAAGCTATCAGAAGGCAAGAACAAGTCCTAGTGACCTTTCAAGTGGATATATTCTCATCGCAGAAGTAGACCAGTTGGTAGAGCTATCCAAAGCTGTGGTTGAAGAAATCAATTGACAAACTTGATCTCCCGCATGAGTTGTCTTGGAGAAAGCTACCAACCAATTTCGGGCGGTTCGCGTATCAACTACAGTAGGGGAACTTCTCAAGTATATGTTTTCTCAGAAGAGTCCGCAATAACTGGGAAGCCAGAGTAGTAATAAACAAGTGCTTCCGATGGCGGCAGAAAAAAATTGAACTTGCAGGCCAGACGCAGGTGTACAAAGACATGGAGAGAAACGGTAATTTAACTGATGACCAGAATAACCAAGAATTGGAGAACGTTCTGGTTTTACAACGGACAATGGCAAGAAAGAACAAGATGTCAAGGTGAAGAATAAAGATATTACCAAGAGGAAGAAGATGATATGGGCCTCACTGACACCGAGAGTGACATCAATGAAGAATATACAATAGAAAAAGTTACGCTACCGCTAGTTGCCAAACGGAAGGGTCCTAAACTTCAGGAATCAGCTATTGGTTATAGCAAAAACAGCGTTTTCACACGTAGCTGTACTTTCAATAATCAAAGCCGTGATATGCTGAAATGTAGTTTGAAGCAATAAAATACTTTTCGTTCCCGAAAATGTGACTCTAATACTACGCTACCGGAAAAACCGAACAATTTAGCGTGAAACGTCAAATAGATAAGTAAACGGATAGCAGATGACTTGTGGACGAAATATAGAGATATGAATCTAGCGATCTTCAGAAATCCTCCACTACGCCCACTTTTCCTTTCACCTGAATATAGAAATTACTCCCATTTATGTATCAAATTGGAAATGGTTTGGAGATCTAGTTTGAGAAAACGTAATTTCACAAGAGATTTTGTGGCGACTCTTTTCTGTAGTGATAAACTGCATGACGGTAGATTGCTTGCAAGTAATAAATAGGGTATCTGTATGCCAGCCTACAGATTCATTAATATATAGGAGTTAACGTATATAAGTGCTTTGGTTGGATATCTGATTTGTACTAGTAATCAAGCAATATTCATTAAGATTGCCCAAGGATTACTATGCCTTGGTTTTTGAAGCTTCAGCGAACTGACCCGTCCAAACATGAGAAATACAGCAAATAGGACTACTGATGGGCATAGTTCGACACGGAAAATTAAGTGACATTGAACATAGTACACTTGTCGCTCCACAATAACCTGACCAAACAATTATATCTGTGGATAAGACTCCACCAAAGAGTGTCTCAATTTATTACAGTAAAAAATAGCTTACGAAATCTCCAAACAAAATACAAATCTTCCTCAATGTCTAAAACGATCTTTCTTTAACATATCCATAATTCTTTTGGAGATGCTCCTCTTGATGCGTTCGCTGGCATAGGGAAAACCAAAGATGTGGCTGGGGTCTGTGTTTGGTATTAAAACTCTTCAGACCTGCAGCATCACAGCAAACACCCCATAAACAACAAAGCTTAGAAGTGCTTGTTAAAAGAGCAATTTTCTTTATTATCATCTGAGAATACAAGCGTGGCTCAGATTGCCAAATGCAAAGTAAGAGGCTTCCCCTTCATCAACTGACAAATTTCCTGGATAGCCGATATCCTATAAGTCGAATAGGAATTTATAAGGCAAAGAAAGAGTTTCCCGATCTTTACACAATCAAAAACCGTATATCGCAGGAAAATCAAAATGACGATATGACCATTACATACTAATGGATTTTCAGATGCCGCAATAGGATATCCTTTCTTGAGAAAATCTTATCGCACAGTTCGCACCGGTGCGTATTGGAACTTTCTCGATGTGGTGATTTTCTAGCGTATCTTCGATGACTCCAGCTTTTCATGTGGCGATGCAAATCATGTTTACGGACAAATTGTGTATCACACAGATCGCATCGATAGGATATTCTACGACCGGGGTCATGTCCATGACCAGGATCATCCTTGCGGAAGCGGAAAACGGGCACTTTATGACCTCTGCCGTTTGATTCAGTCTCACCAAGAATAATTTCGTCAGATTTTGAAATAGCAGCTTCGTTGGACCTTTTGGCATCCCAGTGACTCCCAGGTAGTTGATTTCCAGCTGGAGCAGGCATAATGGTGCCTTCAGTAGCCGTAGATGATGAGGTCTCTCCAACCAAGGGAAGTGGTGACATATCGTTGATGTTCTCTAAAAACGATGATATAGAGCTTTGATCCATGCTAGGAGGGTACAGCACATCATTGTAGGACAAAGTGTACTGTTGGTTGCACAACATATCGCTCATGAGTACGTCTGACGGCTGGTTTGTTTGACATAAAAATTGCAGTTCTAGTATCCGTAACTCTTGTTCGACGGAATGCAGCTTATTATAGCATTCATACAACATCTGGTCAAAACCTAGAGGTGTAGCGATCTCGTTCGTTACCAAGAACCCTTCCGGCTGCCACGATAATGGTATGAACGAGGTTTGTATATCTAGCTGTTCAGGAATGAAATAAAAGAAAGCGAAGTTAAGTAGAGCTTACCATTTTACTTTCTGTTGTGTATGAGGTAGGACGTCGGATCCGCTATATCTCCCACCACCATTTTTATAGCCTATTGTTCGGGCGACCCAGATATAAACTTGCCGAAATCACGATTTGAGACTAAATACAGCAAAAGTTTTCACTAAATTCGGTATGCAAGTCACTTATAAACGTTACATGTAATCCAACCTGTATCCTTACATAGAAAAAGAAATCTCCTTTTGTGGAAAGTCTTTCCCCTCAGCTCCTTTTAAAAAGAGAAAAAGTACCGCTTGATTGTGAACATATCGCAAATGGTTTGATTATTAGGAGCACAAGAACTTCTAACTCAATAAGCAAACCCTGCAGGCTATTACACATTACATGTTTGCTTGAAAGAGTCAAAGGGCGATGTCGGTTACAAGCACTCAGCTACAAAGAGATTGCCGTGGGATAACGAGCACATAGCAGTGTAAGGAAAGAGAGCAAGAGCAGCACAGAATGTCCTTGGTATAAACCATTCAATGAAACTCACTGTGCAACGTAAACTCTCGGAAAATCCATCTCCATTCTCAGATACCGACTCACCGGCGGCCTCGCGGTTAATTAGGCTTATGATATAGTGCAATGGTCATCCGAAACTTCAGTTGTTGATGCTATATATTCTAATATTAATCAACGAAAACAAAGAAATGGTGTATATTAAACATAGAATCGCATATTTTTGAAAATGGGTTTTCATTTCTATGTCCGATATTTAAGCATATCCTTGGCCCGTTTTTATTGGCTTTTAGGTTTAGTGGTACAGTTTCTGAAGACGTCGTCTAACTTTCACAGCTTCGTTAAGCACTTTTCTACCCCTGCCGTGATAGTAAACATCAATATATCTCGAGGCTTCGTTTTAAAAATGGAAAATAATTGATAAAGGTACGCTATCCAATATTTCTGGCATTTTCTTTCTTCAGCAAAGTGTACGAGTAGTTGCACGTTTGCCTAGCGTACTTTATTTGTTTTGCAATAGTTACGCTCGATAAAGTTGCACTCGCAGCGATACTTTGGATAGAGCTCAAATCTATGACCTTTAATCTCAAGTACTTCAATGGTTAATGATTTTTGTTCCAAGAAGTCAGGTTGAGAGGAAAGAAGGTGTGGGGCAGAGGATTGATGATATTGTGCTGGTTTTTTATGGCAATTCAGCTTTACCCCCGTCCATCCATAGCCCACGCTCTTCATTTAACTGCAATGCCGCTTAGAAACACATTAACCCTGTATTTGGTAAAATACTGACACCTTTGAAGCATTGTCTCCGGTTCTTCATGAGATATATCACTTGGAACATTCGTTCACCATCTATTAATAATAATAACCTGACTTGAATCGGGATTCTTCCTCCATATCGTTTAGAACGAGTTTTGGATTCAGTGTAATTTGGTTTGCACGAAGAGTATTTGGTAGATAAGCCATGCGGTTCCTGAGTTGATCCAATACAAACATCTCTGTGAACATTGACTGAGCCATATTCAAGGTTTTCCACATTATTTAACCTTGCATCCAGGGTGCTATATGTTAAAAATTGGTATATGCTGTTTCTTTAAGCTGATTTACCATGTGCTTGCTTGTCCAATATCCGTCCTGGTTACACCTAGATAGATGATTTCTCATGCGTTCTTTGGAAGCAGGGAGTTCCCACCAACATCAGGAGGAAGGAAAACTCTATAATGACTCGGGCACATAAACTCGCTGACTAAGAGAGACGTGGCTAGTCCCTTTTTCCCTAGTCGAGTCTTCTTCTGAGCAAGCCATACTTTTGTGTTGTCATCGTTTAAATTAAACAAGCATTTATCATGCGTAACTAGGACGTGCTGCACCTCTCCACCCCTTGAATTAGGTAGGACCATAGTATCCATATCATCGCCGTAATATGTCTCCATTTTTTCTTCATAGGACTTCATCCCTTTGACCCACTCTTCTTAGTATTTCCTAACGTCTTCACGCTCGGGATAATCGTAATACATTGGGTACTCTCTTAAAGGCTTCGGATGACCGTCCTTAGGGTCATGGAACGCCAGCCATTTACAAGCTTCAGCCTTCACGCCCTCATCCGATAATACATATTTGGGCTTTCGTATATTGACCTTGCTTCAAGCTTCAAGTACTCTTGCTTTTTTCATTTTGTACGTTCTGATTTAGTGGAATCACTTAATGTTGTTAGCTTAAAGAAAGTGCTTTCGAATAAATAGCTTTGTAATTTTTTGTAAATGCTTATCAGAAAAAACGGTCATTTGCACGAGCCTTCCGAAGGCTAGAAAATCACCGACTTTTAACACTATCTTTATCAATTTCCATACGTGAATACCTTCACGCATTTGGCTCACTCATACTTGTTTCTTCGATCGTAAACGATAATCTTCTGGCAAACTTCCCTACTTCTCTTGAGCGATTTTTTTTTGGGAACGCCCTGCTAATTTTGGGTCTTGCCATGGAGTTGCTTAACAAAAACAACAGCGATCGATTTTCAAAAAGCGCTGAGTAAAATGAAGAAGTTTCATTAGTCGTTGGTTTGTTAATATGGACTCTGAAAGTGGAGACATATCTTCTTATCTTTATAAATTCCCAAACTTTGTACTTTAATAATTTCATCAATTTTTATTCAGACAAAGATCTCTTCAACGAGTTTGATTGCTCTCACATTTCTCTAGCGACTTGATTGAGCAAAATCGGTATACGTCCAGGCTCGAAAATGTTATCAACTTTAAAGGTTTTAGAGTCTTTTCTGCGTCTAATTGCTTTGCAGAATAGTTACTATGCTCAGGAACAAAGCTGTGATTGTCATCAGTACAAATATCCAAACCTTGACTGCAGTGTGAGTAAACGTAAGAGTACACACCGGGATATGGCGTTTAACGCCTTTAGGCGGTTTGATCATTTCGTCCAGATCGTTGTTTAATTGTTTCAAGTCTTGACAGAGACGGCGTTGGGAGTTCTATGCAATGAAATAATGTTGCGATGGCATGGATCTTACATTTGATAGTGCTATTAAGCAGGATTTATCATTTTACAGTTTCGATTTCACGCCCATTGTAGTTTTACTCGTGAAATTACTATATCTTCCACGTATTGCGTGTCAAATATATATGTTGTCGTGACTGAGTTGCGGCAACTTATAGATTTCATGTATTGTCGTGGGCAACACGGTTCGAGGCGCCTCAAGAAGAGATGCGTTGATTTAAATCTTGTATACAGATATCACTGCATGAGTTGCAGATTTCCTATCTTGGCTGTGCAAACTTTTAGGTCTTGAAGGATAAATGATGTGGCGATGCAAATCTTGTATGTATATACTTACATAGGCGTTGTCACAAAATACCCTCTTGTGGGAAAGCGGGGTCGGCACGCGCAAGGGAGAGCCGAGTTTGACCACGCGGGAAAGTTCCCAAGCTCTGCAAACATTGCGGACCAGCCTTTGACCAGCTTGGTAATTGAGGCGAGGTTTAACTTATGGTTAGCCAGTTAAAATCCTCGTTATGTCTCTCAGCTAAGCTATAACCCTACTGACTAGGGTTTGTATAAGCCTGTCAGGAGTTATGAGAGGCTTACAGCGATATACCTCAACTTTTTCTAGATCCCATGACTTCTCAGCGTTGCAAAGTGTTATACGATTTATGCCTTCCATTAACTTATATTTGTCTCAGATGTAGTCATATAGTATATCTCAAATTGGGTCTAATAACAAGAAATGTTCATTATTTCAATCTTTTTCTTTGTCCTTCAGTTTATTAGCACCGTGGTCGCTGTCACGATCGAGTTTATTGTAATTTTGCTCATCCTCGTTGTTGAACTGATTCAGTCAGTTTGGTAGTCGCTGTGGCAGTCCATATAGCTACGGGCTAAATATTCCAGCTGTATTTCATGTACTTGTATTTAGGGAAATCTGTATCTTTTGACAGGGTGCCGGCCGTACCGGTAACTGGTATCCGCTATGTTAATAATCCCCGAGAATTCCGTACCAAAATCAAGAATTGTCCAAACTATTCGCTGGATGTCGTCCATGAAAGTAAGCAAATTGACTTGGTAATTCTGTTCCAGAGCGGGTCGGAAAACCTCTACACCTGTAGCATAGGCGACACAAGTAGACCCAGATTGTGGCACGAAGCACAACTGGAGAATGCGTGCGCGATGAAACACATTGGAAACCAGCAAGAACTGCCCGTACGTCGTATCTACGCTCCGGATCTTAAACTCAGCTTAGTCAGTAGTGATCGCACGAAATCAGTCTGTATCCCGCCACTCGAATGACCCTCCAACAGCTACATACGCTATGACAGTTCGGTTCTAAAAGGTATATGATGATTACCTGCTAAGAAATCATAGCACTTATCCTCCCTTCCTTGTTTTCTCACCCCAGTTCTCTTCAGAAGATGATACCATCATTAACCCTTACCCCCTATACACTGCTCCACAGACTGCCTAACCGCAAGCCCCAGGGAGTGACTGTTTTGCTGCTGGAAAGCTGGCATCATTCATTGAACGCTTCGTCTTCTCGTCTAGATGGGAATTTGTCTCCAACCGAGTGTTCAAGAATTTGTAGCCTTTGGATATGGTTCGAGAAAGTTTCCAAAAAGTGTGTAGTACACTCGAGAAAGCTCCATATCTACATCAAGTCTCCATCCTCAACCTAATCGTCGCACAAACGCTTGCTTCTGCATTCGTGTACATGAAGTCAACTTACGACGCGATTGCCAGTACGATTTATTTGAAGTTCATTGATAACTAACAACTGCCCTGCCCCTTCACTCTCTTTGGTTCGGAGTTCGCTTCATGGTGTCTCATCCCGGAGAACTGAATGGTAAAGTTGTTTCTAGCCGCATTCACCCCATCTTTCGGCTTGCAAAGTCTTTTCCTTCTTACTTTCCTTCACTAGTTATACACCAATAGCTTTGTCTCGCCAAAACTGTTATTGTTAGGCTTGTGATTCTGGTTTTTGACTTTCCCCTCAATCTTCCCGTTGCTGTTCAGTGCATCAACAGTCTTCTTTATGCGAATTATGATGTCCTAGTGACAAATTGGCACACTGTACTATTGGCTTGAATCCGTGTAGTTCACTCGCTTTCTTTCAATTAGTCTGTATCTGCAATTAATACGTTCCATTTGTGAAAATGGTACACCACTTGAACTATTTATATCTAGACGGCCCAAAGTCTTTGACGCAATCAAATTGTTTACGGCAACTGTATGGTGTACATAATTTTTCATTAATAGCTGCTATGTACCATGTAGCCACTGATCTCTCAATGTTCACTCGGGGTTCTAATTCCACATGTTAGACCCTTTGTTCGATATCTTATTCTCTTACTCAACGTACTAGTCACAATAATCCTCGCGTCTCAGCCGCTGGAGTTGCCTCATACGAGACTTCATTTGGCTCCATTCCGTTTTCCTATCGGTGGTTAATGATGAGCTTCTCAGCCAACAGATAGGTTCGTTCGGACATGACCGGTTCTTGGTTGCATATATTGAGCCGAAAATGGCGCGTTTCCTAAAACCCGTTGCATCTGTGTCGAGGATGGATCCGAGTTCGTGGATCCCGGTAGCACTTGATGCACTTGAATGGATGTCTAGCGGCAAGCCATGACCCTGCCAGAACTGTAATAAGTGATCTCAGTCCAGCAGCACCCATGCAATCTATTGCCTGCAGATCCACCAGCAGCTGACTAACTCCCTCATTATCTTGAGGATCTGATTTTTAATACGCTTTATGCACTATCCACTTGCCCAACCATGGAGAACGAATGAGGCTTCACTGCCAGAGTATACGGCCCATTGCCCTCCTTGTTATCTCGCCTTTGCCATTCTGCCATTCATCGCACATAGTGTCCCATAGTTTTGCTCTTTTAGTCACTTTCTTTTCGTGAATATCCTATGACTCGCCATCTGTTATATTTGCGCTTAGCAGAAATAACACACTAAACCCGTAAGAACTGCACTCCCAGCGATTCCGTATGTCTTCCCATGTATTATCTTTTTCTTATCCTTTGTGTACTTTACCGCCCTGTCTGTGACCTCTCTTGCTGTTTCTTTCTTTTTTTTTGGCCCTGTAATGCCCAAAGATACTTTAACCTTCTAACCCTTTTTACTCATTCTGCGATCTGGCTAAAACATACAGGTTGCATAGCATAGGCATTCAATGACCACTGGTAGACTCCGCAGAGAAATATCAATAATTATAATTTTTAGCAGATCACTTTTTTTCCATGCTGATAGATGAATACTTAGAAAATTTTAATATTTATTTATGAGGTAGCTGTAGAGTTTAGGTAATTTGCACCAGAGAAGAGAAACTGTCACTGGAAACTATATTGTAAAGAAATGGACGATATAAGGAAAAGAAAGCAGTATTTTAAAGCTACTAGCGAGTCAATTAAAGTTGATGCAATAGAATGTGGATTTTTTGCTTCTACAGCGTCGACTCTTTATGCGGTTCCTAAAGTTTCTGTTCGAACATCGAGTTATTATAATGCTGGCTTATTGATGTAAAGTAGCAAACGCTGCTGGGAAACGAAAAAGGGGAAATACAAGCACGAAATCAGAAAGTTTGCGGAAAGAAAGAACAAATTCATAAAGAAGATATAGAAGTAGAAATAAACAAATTGTTAAAAGGACAGGACAGCGTAGTAGCAAAGTCGTGACGATACAAAATGGGAAAGAGGGCAGAGGGTCAAGTCTGCACGCTCTATGGGAAATTTTTCGTCGGATTCGTCGGGAAATCGACGTCGTGGCGTTGGGTTCGTCGGGTTCGTGGTGTTTCGTCAGGAATTTCGTTGTAATTTAACAGGCACACGGGACGAATCCGACGTGAGATCGTCGGGTTCGTCTAAAAAATTGAAGATATTTTCACCAAGTCAATTCCTCCTTTTTCCTTTATATCGGCTATTAGATTTGCTCAAGATTATCAGGTCGAGCCCACCTTCAACAAAGCCATGGTACATATTAGTAGTGCCCAGTATATACGCGAGATACATTGGCAAATACTGTCGCTTCACGTAAGATCCCGTATAGCTTGTACATCAATGTGTATAAAAAGTTGCTGTGATAGGATATTATTGTCATGTTTGAGGAAAAATAAACTTTATGAATCTTTTGGTATGAACATAGAATTAGTAAGTTAAAACTATGATTCTAGCGAGCGTACGTTTATTTATCTCCAAGGGCTATGTGTTTCGTTGACTAGATTGCTGAGATGTTATACAGAAACTGACATACAATTTGCTGCGGTTACTTCTCACAAAAGTTTTTTTTCTTCATGTTTTTCCATCATGACTAACCCATCTGATACCAATGGCATTAACATCCGCCTGGAGAATAAGAAAAATCGCACGAGGAGTTGAAGGCTGACGAAACAGAGATTAAAATAGATTGAAAAGGTCTACCTCTGTTGCTCTCTGAGAACAATGATATTGGTAACGTGGCTCTACCAATTTCGTCCGCAGGAACCATCAAGGCACCTTACGAAACGGATGCCCTGGAAAAGAAGCAAGCCTTGGATATGAATATAGGCCTGGTAAAACAGTTTGTCGTCAACCCGAAAGAGGAGATACCCGATGGCGTTATAACTGACAGTTATATCTCTATCAGTAACATCTCCAACCTGATGATCAAAAAGCTGGTGATGGACATAAATGCAAGCCAAAGGCCGGTCCGATATGTACTGAAAGGTGGTGCATTCCTGGTAGAAAGAAGAGGCCATTGACAGCCTGGACAGGATGGCCTTTGTCAAATACAAGGTGCTACTGAACCAGTGCGAAGATTAGTTGGCCTCGCAGTACCTGTTGTGAAAGCATTGGAACAATCGTACTAGCGTAAAATGCCGAAATACAAGCATCTGTACAGCTAGCACCGTGAGAGCAGTACTTCTAGTAAAGCATACAAAGTTCTTGCAAGATATGTTATGTAGCGGTAAGTAATGGTTAAAATTTCTTACTTACATCACCTGGAAATAGTTTGCAGCAACATTCGCCAGGTATAGAGGTAAGAGGGGAAACAGTGTTTCCCAGTGTCGCTCGTTGCTAAGTCTCAAACAACAATTTAAATGACTTAAGCTTTCTCTGTTCTTCTATGTTTATAGCTCGAAGAAACTGCGAGACGAAACAGAAGAAAAGAGGACAAATGCTTAAGCGAAAACGAAATAAAACTATTTGTTGCCCTATTTTAATTTATACTGTATTCGTTACAATTCATAATCATTAGAAACGGATACTAGAAGCTAGGAATAGGTAGAGGAAAGGGGGTAACTGCGAAGGTGGCAGCTTCGTCGGGTTCGTCGGGTCTCCTTTAGCTAACGACGAACCCGACGAAAAATTTCCCATAGTGACGGGTTCTGCATCATTAGAGACTCTCGAATCTTCTGCGTTGTCTAAGCCATAACATCCACAGCTGCATCTAATGAAAAGCCATACCTTGCTTATGAATATAGCATCAGATCCTAAAAGGAAAGCGCTAATTCTCAAAACAATTCTTATCTCCTAGGAATCCACACACCAAACAAGGCAGCTTTGCTTTCCGAATTATGGAAATGAGGAGACAGCTAGTGTAACACAAAAAGCCGTTTTAAGGAAGCAATCCTTCCATTTGAATACGTTATATATCCTACTTTGTATAGATCCTTGGTAGATGGGAAATAGGTTAGCTAAACGTGATATAAATATGCTGCAAGCCTAGGAGCCTGAAGTACTTGAACTTATTTTTACTAATGAGTGCCTTTGTGGAAACAGATTGGCAGTCCGATATTCCTTCAGTTTCCGATCTGACCGCAAGCCAACAATCCATAGCATCGCTGTTGAGCGAGTCGTCGACATCACACACTGAAATGGCCATCGCTTATATAAAGATCCCACATATCGAATTATTCCTAGCTAGCAAAACAAACGATAGGCACTCTGCAGGCGAGGTCCCGTCGATACGGAAGTTATTGGATGAGGCTTACACAAAATTCCGTAAAGCGGTTGAGCTCCATATAAAATAGGTATGTTTTTGTCTTTAAAAGATATATCATTTGTCACTTGTATAAAAGATACTCGAGCATATAAACGTTGTAGTCGACTTTCGCCATGACCAAGCTGCCTTCACTGACATATCCGCTCATGCTTCAAACGTTAATACTTTGCTTGACCAATCAAGTGGTGCTCTATTCCACGTTCATTCACGTCCCGATATCCCCTCTGTATCAATGCCGATGATGACTTTTTGCATTTCTCGATACCTTTACTCTGAGCATATGGAAGCGCCACAAATGAGTGCTGTTCCATTTACTAGTTCTTCCGTCGAGCTGGATAACTTTCCGCCGTCTCGTTTACTGACAAATCCATCAACTGATCCAGAATCTTACCCTGATCATCACCTCCGGTATGGCGACACGCCGTATTGCCACACTGACCAACTCATTAGTTTGTCTGTCAACTGCTTCCCTTATTGGCAAACCCACCAACCGATCTAGAACCTTAAATTGATAATCATTTTCAGAATGGCGACGCGCCGCATTGTAGTGCTGTCCCAGCAATTACTTCATCAGTTGACCTGTATATCCTTCACTCGTCTCATTCACCAAGAACCCACAAACTACTTTAGAACCGGACACAGAACGTCGCTTGCAGGAGAACGAAGCGGGCTACAGTAACAACTCAATGTTGCTCCGCATCTAAGGTCAACCATAAAACTACTGCTAAGTTCTGGGTAAAATATTCTGTTATGCCGCCTAAACTAACCGCAGCCTAATTTCCAGTTTCACGGACAAATACAATATCAATCGTAGTTATGACAGGTTTAAGTAAATGTCATCAATTGAAATATAATAACTGTTTTCACAAAGTGCATATTGATTACTACTTACGATCTTTGAAAAATTAGATATAAATACTATGAACGGTTCCTATTTTCGAAGTTAAGAGTTTAAACACGCTTCTATCAAGCAATTTTACGCAGATACTTCTCAACATTAAAGTAGCAAAATAATTCATCAAGGTATGCAAATTTACCTCAGTTTCCCGAAGGCAATGCAAGAGTCATATCACTAGGGAAAAAATCGACACACATTGGCACTATTCGTTGCATTTCATTGTATATCGGAACCTTTCACTGCAATTCATTGCACTTCGGTACAATTTTGCCTGTTGTGCTGAAATGTGATGGGAAAATCGTCACAAAAAAGTTCATCTCATCACATTGTGGCACATTTTGACACCTTTCATTGCAGACACACCGCCTCATCACGTTCTGACACATATCGGCGTACGTTGCTAAAAAAAATCCCATCGTACAAGAAAAAGTGTTGATAGTTGAGCAATTCCACCAATATCATAAAAAATAATTATCTCATTTCATATCTTCATTACTTTTTGTCGACAATTCTTCAACTTATAGCACTTAACTTTTCTCAGTCTTTCTCATAACAGCCTAGTTATTCATACCTTACTAAAATCTGCTAAGTCCACTTCCTCTAATACCATACCAGGGTAAAAAAGGTACACTCTGTCTGCATGCACAGAAGACTGAAACATTCCAGCAAGGGCTTTCAAATTCTCAGCTTCTGTAACATACAGACGCTTGCTGCTCGATGTAGCAAAAGGTGCGTTGCAGCCATTGACCCTAGCATTGCTGAAAAGTTCGACCAGGCAAAGGACTTTCTCTTCCTTATGATTGCTTTCTATAGACGTCATATAAGACTATGACCGTAAGGCTTATCTATATTATATGATTATTACCAGCAAATTCATGAGAAAAGAGCAGGAGAACTTCTCCAAACACCATCTTCCATTCATTCTTGGATGGTAACCAGCTTGCCCGAGCTCGTCTATCCACAGGGATCTCTAGCATTGCGAATGTCGTAGGTTTTGTGCCGCGTGCATTGCTTTTCAATCAAAAATTTCACCGTTGGATTCGGCGCTGGTACTGATCACAATAGTGTTATTAGACAGCTCGACGTGTCTCCTTCCAAGATGGCGACGCCAGTAATCTCTCAAGCAAAGCTCCAGCTCCCAATCCTCGAAATCAACAATGCTAGCATGATACATCAGCAGCCCTACAAGATACGCGCAGCAACTGTCATCGATCTGTGTTGGATATGTTGCTTGAGGCGCTATGTCTATTGTATCTCCATATGTCCGTCGATAGAAACGACTCATAGCAGTATTAACCATTATATTTCCCGAATTCTCCCCTGGGGTAGACCTTGACTTAACGCGCTGCTTGAGTTCTCCTTTGTCGCAAATATTATGTCAGTAATGATTGCTGCAACTTCAACATTTACAAGCTGGTAAGCTTACCGAGCGCACGTTCAAGAGCGCGTGCACTATATGTAGGAGGAGGACCAAGCCTCTCCATTGCTGCTGATATGTGGCGTAGGTAATGCTGATTAATCGTGTAGAGATTGCTTGGAAGGCAAGTGCGGAAGTACATATGCCATTTATGGAAATATCTATCCAGAATATTAGTATAATCTCAAGGATGTTCAACAGTCTGTAACTGCGCAATGGACATACATTCTTACTTTCTCTACATCTTCAAGATCAGTCTCCCATGACAAAGCAATGCTGCATGCATTTACAAGGTGCCGAACTGCCTGTAGAAGTGCTATTTGAACACGATCTACTTCTAACTGCTCATACACCAAGGTAGGAAGAACATATAGGAGGAATTCAATCCAGTCGACGGCAGGCGCACTTCCTGGATGAACAAACACGTCTAATTCTATATATTAGTACGGCAGTGGGCGTAGTCATATACCTTTGAAGTTCCCATCAAAGCACGGTGGAGTTGTAACGTATGAAGCGGTGAGGGCTTTCACAATGTTTTCCTGCTAGCTTTTTGACAATGCAAACGGAGTTGATGTGTTTGCATAAGCTGATGTTATTAGCTTATGGATCTGACGGCCACAATTGTGTCCAAGCAGATGCATTTCATCTAGGCCAAAGAAGGCTACCCTATGAAAAGACTTTAATGATGCGAAAGTTGTTGGCTTTTTGATTCCACGATCCTATCAAAGGCAAATTATAACTAGCAACAATAAATTTGCGAACCGTCTACATACGCTGTCTCCCAGGAGAAAAGCACTAACTGACCGTTCTGCATCTAGATGTGCAGAGCCAGGGAAGTATGATGCACTTCCCAGGTTAGCAGGACTCTTCATTCACTATGGGAAGCGGTTCCGGCAGGATCCTCTAGGTTCCTGAAGTTCCAGGTTCCTGGTGTACTACCTTTCTGTAACAAAAAGTTAGCACTCCAGGAACCAAGTAACCAACAAGAACCACAGGTATCCTTTCGGAACCTAGTTTTTTAGAGTTATCAAGGAACCTGTGGCATCCACTTTCATGTTTTTAGATACCTTCAGGGACCCATTCCATCCATTTTTTTGACATTTAGTAACCTGACGGAACCTTTAGCGCAATCGACAGTTCTTTAGGAACCTTTAATGCTCAAATTTGCATCCTTCAGTAACCTGTAGGAACTTCAAGTAACCTTTCACCCATATTTTACATTGCATTAGCCATATTGAACCCGTTGTATATAGAACTTAGTTCTTCTTTAGTAGTTTTTATTAGTTTGGTATAGAAAAGACGACAATGGAAGGCATTAACCTTCAGTTTCTGAGTGTTTTATATGCGTTCCTTTTTGTTGCCTTTGTAACCTGCGCGCCTCCTCATCCTCATTTCGCTCCATTTACAGAGTCAGATTCACTGGTTTGACAGATTCATAGCTTAGACAAACAGAACAGAGCTAGAATTTCTAGTTAACAGGTCATATTAAACAAAAGAGAAATAGTTCCTGACAACCTTCCTGTTGTTCATCAAGTTGAAACTCCTGCATGGGCGTTTACCTGCTGCTATTGGTTGTCTCTGTAGCTACAGAATCAGTAAGATCATCCGACTCGTTGAACGGCTGTGCTTGGCTTGGCTTGTTGCCAAGGTTGCGCCAGGACTTTGGCTACATTAGCTGGGTTTCCAGAATGCAACGCACTTATTCAGCGGAATATCCAGCGGCATGACCATTTCTTCCAATACATTGTAAGACATCACCTTGGCATGGTTAGCCAGCATTCGCCAGGAGTATCTGTTTTCGGCTTCTTCCCGGATACTAGAGATAACACTCAAAAGCAGTGCATGTGCATTCTTGAGGCGCACTTTTGCCTCCTTTAGCCTGATTGGTGGCTATATAATTTCTTCTCCTGACTTGTTTTCCAGTCATTCCATGAGTTTTGCGCTCAGATGCACTGGTTTTCCGTCCTGAGACTACGTACCATTATCTTTCATGGGATGTTCGGTATTGCTATCTTCGTCAGCAAACACAATTCGATTCACGGGTACAAGCGCATGTACGCTGGCTGCCATACTGCAATTTTCTTTGTGCAATGGCAGCAAAGCTAATAAAAGGAAGAAAAAAAGAATGTTTTCTTTAGATACTTTCAGATACGAAACGTACACGCTCATTTTTTCCACTTTTTTGTAGTATCATCTACTGTTCGCCGCAGCCTGTCATTTTCATCGCACGTTTGGACTAGCTTTGACAGCATTTTCGGAGTCATGTTCTTGAAATACGCATCCATATTCAGTAATTAGCTAGGAAGGGGAAAAGGAAGCAAAGTTGTAATCGATTTGACTTCACAGAAGAAAAAGACCTCAAAAGTGAACGTGGGAAGGTATCACAAGCACAGGGTAATAAATGTGGAACACTGAATCTACCAATTGCAGGCTGGAGAGTGTAACCCAAGGTTTAATTACAGTGGTCCCCCGCTAATTTCAACTCTGGAAGTATCCTCCAAAGGTTGAAAATATTGAGGGTTGAAATTCGTTGATACGGAGTATCATTTAGCCGCCTACCTAGCTGTACCTGAATCTCTTATTCAAAAAAAAGTACTATCCAATGAGCACTCCATGAAGTAATAAAGAAAACAGTATAATATGTTTAAATGCCTAAAGGTTGAACCGATCTATAGTATAAAATACTTCTCTTGCTACAGGCTCTTAATCTACGTTACAACTATGACAAAGAATAACTCTACCAACAAGTACATCTCCTTGACGAATAAGCAACGTGAGCAAATATGTGCGCACAAGCTAGCACATCCCACTATTACACATGAAGAACTTGCAAATTGGGCAATGGAGGAGTTTAAGCTCCATAAACTGCCAACGAAATCAACTATATCAAGGATGTTGAAACGGCTAGCAGAGGAATCTCCTTGTGACTTAAATGGTAACAATAAGAAAAGACGGATTATCAAAGGAAAATGGCCGGTAATTGTTTATACAAAGCTTATGATATAGTGTTCAGCATAATGCTAACGTTGTAACTAGAAACTCGAGGAAGCTATTAGTCTTTGGATTAATACTGCGGAAAATAACAAGATTCCAATTACCTGGGCAATGATATATATGAAGGCGACAATCTTTGCTGAACGTCTTGGCATCGATTCTTTTAAGGGGTCCAACGGATGGATGCATCGCTTTGCTAAGCGCAACGGCTTAAAGATGCATAGACTGCATGGAGAAGCTGCTTTTGTTGACAATACAGGCCTTGAAATCGATACTGAGCATATCAAGGAAACCCTGAAGAAGTACGAAGCAAAAGACATCTACAACTTTGATGAGACTGCGTTATATTTTGCGGCGGCCCCAACGACAACTATAGGCACAAATGGGTTTTCGGGATGGAAACAAAATAAGAAGCGCTTGACCATAGGCCTGCTTTGCAATGCAGATGGGAGTGACAAATGGGAACCGCTTATTATTGGTATGGCGAAGAAGCCTGATTGCTTCAAGATCAATAGCAAGAGAATGGAGGCTAGTGATCATGGTTTCCGTTATTACTTCCATAACAGCAACGGTTGGATGACAAAGAAAATTTTTTTTCAGCTTCTTAGGCGCTTTGACCGAGCTATGATTGCCACGAAAAGAAAAGTTCTCCTTGTTCTCGATAACTTTGCAGGTCATTATGTTGAATATGAACCGAGCAATGTTGAGTTGCTGTTTCTCCCGCCGAACACCACGTCACGTACCCAACCTCTGGATGGCGGAATTATTCGTGCCTTCAAGGCACATTATAAGCGCCGTCAGTTTGACAAAGCATACCGCCATATTGGAATGATCCAGATCGGCTGTCAAGACAAAGTGGGTCCAGTAGAGACAATTTTTAATGTGGATCAGCTTCAAGCAATGAAATGGGTCAAGGCAGCTTGGAGTATGATTACCCCAATGACGATTATCAATTGCTGGGAAGCAACAATCTTCAAAACCTTTTTAGACAAAAGCAATGATGAATTCACTCAGGCAATGGTGAAAGAGCATAGCGAGTTAGAGAAGGAACTTCAAGACAGCGTTACCAAAATCGTAAAAACTGGCAAAGTGGCGCCTGAGGACTGTCCTAGCCCTGAAACTGAAACAGCCTATGAACGTACCGTGGTACATCCAAATCTAACGGAAGATGAAATTCTGGCCATGGTTAAAGAAAATGAAGATGAAGAAAGTAGCGAAAATGAACAAGAAACTGCTGAGGAGAATGAACCTTATGTTCCAGAGAAGATACAATTATCGACCAGTGAAAAGGTTAACTGTCTGAATACTTTGTTCAGCATATTGGATGACGAAGAGCAGTTAGATCCTGCAATTTTTGCTGCAGTGCCTGCACTTAAGAAGATGCGGGATAGCTTCCAGGCAGAAGTTTGTCTTAAACAAACTAAGCTTACTGCTTTTTTTAACTCTGAAACAACCAATAAATAATGTATTTTGAACGAGAAAATCCATTATCCTCATATATCTATCTATGAAACTTGACTTAACGTGTAATTTCAACCTGTCAAAATTGGTTGAAATTGAAATTGAATAGTAAGTTGAAATTTTTCTCTGCTATTTTAATCAGGGTATCTAGAAAAAGTTGACAATATTGAGGGTTGAAAATAAGCGGGGGTGAAATTAGTGGGGGACCACTGTAACGGAACTGAGCTGATTCACAGACGGTCATTGGAATGGTATTAATTATTTCAGAGATTTGCTCAGAATCTCGTGCGTCGGCAATATACTTCAGGAGGGTGAGTTCTTCCTTTCTAACAGCGAGAGTTAGAAGAAATTCATATCGTTTTTCAAGGCAAGAAATCGTTGACGCAAAACGTCTTGGAATGATGTTTGGAATACGCAAGTCCAAGATATTGCGGTCACCACTAATATTCGCCTATCAACCTTTGCATTTATCTCGAGGAAAAATTAACGACGTACTAATAATCGATCAATCTACATAGCTTTTCAGCTATGGTCATGTCCTTTAAGTCAGTCAAACTTAAGCGGCGCGTACGCTTCTTCCGTACAACGGTTTCGTTAAAGTCTCCTGTGTTGTCACGTTTTTGGACACCTGCTAAAGTTGATTCCCATTCACTGTCATCTGAGCCCGTACTTAGAGCTGAGTTTGTCTCATCATCGTATATTCCTGTGGTAACGACATTTCTGAAGAGCTCTTTAGATTGCTAATTTAATAAGAAGTATTAAGCTGTGATATCTTTAACAAGGGCAAACGATGAGTACTTACTTTAGCTATATTCATCGTAAACGCCAGTTTCGCAGGACGACTGCGCAAGACATCTTTGACTGACTTTTGTAACGACCGAGCTTTTTTAACAGCAGAGGCAGTACTGTGCTTATCGGCTACTTTGCAGCCCCAGAAAATGGATATTAGACGGTAGACTCCAACGCGCATTGCCAAATTTCTGGAAAATAAAACTTTTTGCTCATATGTTCAAGCAGACCAATTGTCGTCCAAGCTTTTACGGAATTCGTACAGCAATAGGCATTCATTTCTTGGAAGATTACATCGTCGCCTGTTTTGAAATATTCCATATAAGGTTCGTACAGAGCCAGCAAAATTATGTTTACCACAGTCTGTTAGTAACTGTTTTCCTTTCAAATCGTTTAATAACATGCTTGAGTGGAAGAAAGAAAATAAGTGAAGTATTCCTTGAAATAAGTAAAGGTTTCCTTGATAACAAAAACGCTATCAATGTAATGAAATTGATAGCACAGCATTATTTACTTATGAAACGAGATAAGACAGTAGCACAGCATATAGTTGGCCGATATCAAGTGTTATCCGTGTAGAAACTATGGTTCCCATGCTAAAAAGTATAGAAGGAAACAAAACAAGAACTACTATTCGCCTAGAAATTTACAATAGCCAATAAAGTACATGAGGCTCCTTTAAAGACTTTATTCTGTGATAAAAAGAGAGATTTGATTTCAAAATGCAACTTAATCATGTAAACTGATTGAGAAGGGTGCTCGGTATGTACATTTCATGAATATAGGATATGGCCAGAAATATCAGAAGCATAAAGGGACCAAGATTAGGGTAGTCTTGCACAGTGTTTCTACTATCACACATGGGAATAGCAGAGGCCACAACGTTCCAGTCGCGTTGTATGTTTGTGTCCAGATATAACTTGCTGAGAATCACATGCTCAAAGTTAAACCAATACCAAGTAGTACTATGGCCCATACAAGATAATCAGAGCAGGACGTATATTGACAGGATAAACTAAAAATACAATGGAGAAAATACGTTAGTACGTTAATATGGTATATGCTAGCTGCAACGGATGATATGGTTTCTAGACGACAATGATTATGGAAAGCTGTTGTTTAATAACCACATAGTGGACACAATAGCAAGCATTCATCAAAGTATACCCTCGAAATTTCCGAGCATATTGAGATGCTTCAGAATACAAGTTATACAGTAACATGTCTGATTGGAGAGTGATCTATGAATCAAGGCCACAGCTATCACCCAATAAGCTGAATGTTGTATTGCTCCTTACTGCACATCTCTGAAGTTCCTAAGCAACATTTGACGCCTCAGAACACAGATTGTGCAGTAAGACACCTAGATGGAGAGTGATCTGCAAAACATGGCTGCAACTATCATTCAACAAGGCGAGCAACTTGCTATTGCAGTGAAAGAAAAGAACCCGCTTTCCGACCGTTACTGGTATAGACAGATACACTTACACAAATCCGCAGCAAAACTCTTAAATATATCGTTTAACTCAGGTCTTGAAGACCATCCTTCTTTCTTTAGCATCACTATGTCAAATATCCCTGAGTACCAACGCATTATGGCAAAATTATTTGAAATAGAACAACAACAGAAGGATCAGCATGCTGAAGTTATAGGCATTCTTTGGATTTTTGACACTTGAATTACTGCTTTGGAAGCAGAATCTTCCAGAGAAGTGACGTCGTCCAATGTACCTATGATGACCATTCCTCAGCCTACCACAGTCTCCAGGACTAGAAAGCATGTATGAGTGGACATTATGAAGAAGGACGTTATTGACCATGTGCTCACCTAGAATGTGGCTGCTGATGGTGGACTTGATCTAGAAGCCTTAGAAAGTGTAACCAATGACCTGGCTCTACAAACTGTGTGACAACTTGAAGCACGCGTTAAGAATGAAACAAACGTGGTGCCAAAGCTACGTTGGGCATCAGAAGTACCTTTACGAGAAAAAGACAGGGCTATAGCGATGTTGGAGAACGCTGCTAAAGACCATGGCATTATGTTGATGCTTTGTAGTGGTCACTGGGCAGCGGACTACCTGCTTCGTAAGAAGTGAGGAGCACTTGCATCTCAGAGGAAGCGAAAGCCCTCTGCAAGCAGTGCTGCAACATCAACAGAACCTGCCATCCCAGCAGTCTCTGACGGTGAGACAAGAATGTAAGTTCAATAAACATCTTGTTGTGTAGTTGTATTTCATTTTACAGTTTATTTACGTGTTATCATCGGTTTAGCGTGAGTTCTAACGATGACGATCGTATGCCGCCCGCTACACGACGGTAATGTATCCAAGTTCTTGTTTACCTCTGATGACTAACAGATCTTGCAGTGGACGAAGTTTGAGACAACTTCTACCTTCTCTACCTGCTACACTCTTACGTGACAAAAAGAGACGTAGACGCATGAACATTGATGCATAAAGGTAAAGATCATGTCGAACTGTGATACGGCTGACTTCTTCTGCTGTGTTCTCTTACAAATAACATCCATATATTTCTCATTTTCTGCGTATTCAATTTGTGAATAAAGCCTTTTCCGTTTTGTCTTGTACATCCTCTTGTAGTAGATTTTAATGAGTGTCATGTTTTTTATTCGTTGCATTGCAGTATGCTTTGGCACAATTCGTTGTATATTACCATCACATTTTGGCACCTTCTGGCACAATTCATTGCGTATTACCATCACATTTTGGTATAATTCGTTGTATATTCCCATCCCATTTTGGCACCTTCCGACACAATTCATTGCGTATTACCATCACATTTTGGTACAATTCCTCAGCTTTCGGCACCTTTTCCTTCGGCACAAATCGGCAGTTCGGGCGGTTTTGTGTCGATTTGTGCCGAGAAAATGTGACGAAATCTGACAAAAGACGACGGTTTGTGACGGACTTTTTCCCGTAGTGCGCGCATCGTCCCATCCTAGCAATGAAGAAGGGATCTATGAAGTGCGCGTACTCGACATCGGATGGAGCTTAATCAGACAAAATTCCTATCTTATCGCAAAAGGCGAGGGCCGTATGTTGACCAAAGTATGTCTAGATTCTGTCCGCTGCTTGAATACAATGTGTCGGCTTGAATTGGTTGATATTAGAACCAAAATCAGTCATAAAGAAATCGATACTCAAAGCAAGCAAGGATGTTTAGAATGTAGGTATCCTTTGATACACAATACCTGCAAGTACAGAGTGCATTTCCGTTTCCTACACGATGAATGCCATATGACCTGGAAAAAAAGCTAGGTGAAGATTTGCACACACACGATGTTTACGAAGCCAAACACTTAAGCGATAAGGCATATCACGAGTTTGAGCAGCTGGTTGTGTCTCGCACTGAAATGACCCCAAAGGGTTTGTTGGTTGGTAGTTACCATAGTTCAGAGATTGTCTCTGCTCAACAAATCGATCCAAGTCTTGAAAACCTCGATCGCACAGCCTACTTACGTCCAAAAGTGCTGAATGTGGTATTCTGATAAAGTGTATTAAGGTAGATTCATAAGCCATATCCTTTACATACATCAATTGGACTTGTTTCAGATGTATATCTCCGTTACAAAAGATTTATTCTTTAATCGTTAGACATGGGTTCTTAGTTCATAATCCTTCTTTCAGGAATAAACACCAGTCTCAACGTATTCTCTTGTTTGAGTCTCTGTGTCTGATCCATTATCCATCTTAATACAACACTGAAAAGCAACAAGATGCTTGCTTCGCAAGATTCATCCATCGAGCAATTGTTCGCAATTCAGAAGGACTACAAGTCATACTTTGTGGAGTGTAGAATTCTTGGGAAGATGACGTTGATTTCTGTCCGTCAACCTGCTGCCTCTGGTTTCGTTGATTTCAAACAATATCCTGTTCTAACTGACGTGACGTACAACATTTTCCACAAGTACTACCTATGCTCCTCGGTTATTTATTATCCTGAAATCGGTCGACATGTCGTAATATTTGCCGCCGTTATCCGAAACCTACAGTCAACTATCTTTGCCTCTTATTTTAGCAATTTCTTTGAAACCTTTGGTGTCAAGTTTAACAACGACTTTTTGGGTGTCATAATGGACTTTTCTGCAGCTCAGATCAAGGGATTCCCTACCGCTTACAGTAAATTAACAGCAACAAACGACGCCATAAAGTACTTGAGAGGTTGCTTGGCCAACTACCAAAGGAACATAGATAAGCTTGCCAAAAAAGCATTCTTTGGTACCGAAAGACGGCAAGGAGCAATTTAAGCAACTTTGTTTTTACTTGACGGTTACGGATAGCAAAGAAGAATACAAGGCTACACGCGAGAAGATCAAGCACCAATTTCTAAAAGCCTTTAAAAAACTGATGTTCTGGAAACGTAAGATTAGAGCTTGAAATGGGCGGGTCATAAATGGGTGGGCCTTAAATGGGATGGGCCTTAAGTGGGCCGGGGGTGACTATATTTTAGAGGTAACCCTCTTAGAGGTACCCCCCGAAAAAGGAAATTGAAAAAGTACCTCTAAAATCATTTTGAGTTTTAGAGGTACCTCCACAAAAGTTAATGCTAGAGGTACCTTCAATTTTACTTATTTCACCATATATCTAATTTTTTTTGCGCTTCATAGTATCTTTGATTATACAATTTTCAGAATTAGTAAAAATCGGCATCCTATGAGCATTTATAAATAGATTGGTCCATAGATTTATTTATCATGACTCATTAGTAAATTTTATTTATACATAAAATGAAGCATATAATGGCATTATAGCGTTATAGATCATAGCTTTGCATAGAATAATAGGATTGTGTATCTGTTTTCTTCACATAAGTAGTCATAGTGGGTGGCGTAGGGGTGGACAAGAACTTCCACCTCTTCTGTCATATTGTCGATTTTGCTTACAAAAGGTGGAGT
>MZZL01000407.1:237935-251306 GCA_002749535.1 Apophysomyces variabilis | reverse complement strand
ATTTAGATGGCTTTCTGACGGTCTGCAGCTGCTTAATATCTAGATCATCCTTAGGTACTATAACAGATACAATGTTAGTGAAGTCTTAAGGGTGGTATCAGCTGTCTTATATTTTCCCCACGATTACCTTCGTCTTTCTTTGCAACCTTGGGCAACTTGGCTTTGACGGCCACGGCAGCATTAAATTCTTCAGTATCCTTAGATATCTTGGTACGCTTGTTTTTAGGGTTGGACTGCAGCTTCTGTTTGCGTTTGCGTTTTCCATTATCTGCTGCCTTCTTTTCTTTTTTCCCGTACCGCAGAGAGAACCCGCTCATATACGTTTGAAAAGCAACACCATCGTTTGCCATATACTTCAAGAATGCTTTGAGGTTGGTGACCAACCCTTGCTTCTTCTTGATGATACGGTACAAGTCATTGTGGTAAGACTCTACGCCATTCGTAGTCCACGTTGGATTATCCAAAAGTGTCTGATTCATCTTGGATTTTGCTGGGTAAATCATACTGCGTATTGTCTTACGTTTCCAGAACGTCAGTTTTTTGAAGGCTTTTGGAAATTGTTGCTTGATCTTCTCGCGGGTAGCCTTGTATTCTTCTTTGCTATCCGTAACCGTCAAGTAAAAGCAAAGTTGCTTAAATTGCTCCTTGCTGTCTTTTGGTACCAAAGAATGCTTTTTGGCAAGCTTATCTATGTTCCTTTGGTAGTGGGCCAAGCAACCTTTCAAGTACTTTATGGCGTCTTTTCTTGCTGTTAATTTACTGTAAGCGGTAGTGAATCCCTTGATCTGAGCTGCAGAAAAGTCCATTATGACACCCAAAAAGTCGTCGTTAAACTTGACACCAAAGGTTTCAAAGAAATTGCTAAAATAAGAGGCAAAGATAGTTGACTGTAGGTTTCGGATAACGGCGGCAAATATTACGACATGTCGACCGATTTCAGGAGAATAAATAACCGAGGAGCATAGGTAGTACTTGTGGAAAATGTTGTATGTCACGTCAGTTAGGACAGGATATTGTTTGAAGTCAAGAAAACCAGAGGCAGCAGGTTGACGGACAGCAATCAACGTCATCTTCCCAAGAATTCTACACTCCACAAAGTATGACTTGTAGTCCTTCTGAATTGCGAACAATTGCTCGATGGATGAATCTTGCGAAGCAAGCATGTTGTTGCTTTTCAGCACTTTTCGACGTAAGTAGGCTGTGCGATCGAGGTTTTGAAGACTTAGATCGATTTGGTGCGCAGGGACAATCTCTGAACCATAGTAATTACCAACCAACAAACCCTTTGGGGTCACTTCAGGACGAGATACAACCAGCTGCTCAAACTCGTGATATGCCTTATCGCTCAAGTGTTTGGCTTCGTAAACACCGTGGGTGTGCAAATCTTCGCCTAGCTTTTCTCCAGGATACATATGGCATTCGTCGTGTAGGAAACGGAAATGCACTCTGTACTTGCAGGTATTGTGTATCAAAGGACACCCACATTCTGAACATCCTTGCTTGCATTGAGTATCGATTTCTTTCTGACTGATTTTTGGTCTAATGTCAACCAATTCAAGCCGACACATTGTATTCAAGCAGCGGATAGAACCTAGACATACTTTGGTCAACATACGGCCCTCGCCTTTTGCAATAAGATAGGAATTTTGTCTGATTAAGCTCCATCCGATGTCGAGTCCGCGCACTTCATAGATTCCTTCTTCATTACGAGGATATGGGACGATGACTTTTGCATTGCCTTCGGGAAACTGAGGGAAAGTTTGCATACGTTGAGGAAGCATTTTGCTAGTTTAATCTTGAGAAGTATTCGCGTAAAATTGCTTGGTAGAAGGGTGTTTAAACTGTTAATTTCAAAAATAGGAACAGCTCATAGTATTTATATCTAAGTTTTCAAAAATTGGAAGGGGTAATCAAAATGCGCTTTGTAAAGATAGTAATTATATTACAATTGATGTCATTTACTTAAACCTGTCATAACTAGATTATAAACGATAAACGACAGTGTTATTTCTTCTTTCTCTAATGTCCATTTGCTTCTAATATACTTTGTTTAGAAATTACACCTAGGAACAATATACTTGGTATAGCCATAATATTACTACACCCCTTTCTTACATAATTATTGGAAATGATAGCTGCAACTTTCATTTAGCATTTAGATTGCATTTGACATAAAGACATATGTAAAGAAACCATAAAGTGCATTAAAAGTGGAGGTACCTCTAAAACTGAAAATGATTTTAGAGGTACTTTTTCAATTTCCTTTTTCGGGGGGTACCTCTAAGAGGGTTACCTCTAAAATATAGTCACCCGTGGGCCGGTCTAAGTGGGCCGGGTCAGTATATTGGCCCATGGCCCACTGGGCTGGGTTAAAGTATAGACCCTTGACCCGCTGGGCCATTATAGTTGGGCCCAACCTTGGCCCAAAGCCCAATCAACTAAAGCGATGCTTGACCCGATTCCTGACAAAACTTTTTGCTCAATTGATTTCAAACATTGATCCCAATGTTAATTAACTGATTCGTAATGCATGTCATTGCAACGTCATAACAAACGCAAGTTAAGTGATGTGAAACGCAATTGCATTTATTTGTAACAAGTATAGTTAAGTATATAAAGAGCCTTTAGTGAATAAAAAAAATTGGTTGCAAAAAGCTAAGCAATAAAACGAAATAAAGAAACTGACAGTAAGAATTAAGAAAAAAGCAATGACAAAAAACACAGTGACCAGATTAAAGTGTAAAGCAATTAGTGCAATTGAGTGCGAATTCGGTGTTTCTCTAGCATGCATGCTCGAATGGTCTCAACATTCAATGACGATCGGCTTTGTGAGATGAGATTCCTTCCGCTAGAAAAGACACGTTCAATTGATGCACTGGAGCCTATTCTAAAGTCAATATAATTTTGGTAACTATTGATATCAATGATACCTGGAATTGCCAAAAAGTCACGAGCAATCCGAGAGAGTACTGGATATACTGCTTGTCTGTCACGCCACCACAACAATGGATCGCTTGTTCTTTCTTTGCCTTTTTCCAAGTAGTCATCCAGTTCAGTTGCTTTACTTTTCTTCTTTAGTGCTGTGCTGTTGACGTCGCCATACATATGTTCAAAAAACTCATCAAGATCAGCATCGGTGCTGGTATTTGCCTCATGTAAGCCTTCACTTGGTGCTTTCATCAGTTCTTCATCGTCATACAAGATGAAAGGCTTGTAAACATCATACACTTCTTGGCATTTCTCTTTGCAGAAATCGATCCATTCATCACCCCATTCATGTTTTCGATAGTGATCAGTTTTCAATCGTGGATCAAGAACTAATATACGGAGTAAACATACAAGTCATCGGAAGAGTCAAATAGTTTTAACCTACTTGTAGCGACAGAACAGATTGGTGAAAGGTCGGTTTTGCAATAGTATTTTCTTAGTTTTTGAAAGCATGTTTCAGCGGCAGTAGCAAGTTCGTGTGAAGATGATGTATATCTGTCCAGCTTATCCATCATGAGATTATAGGCAGGGATGACGGCACTGATCGTTGGATATTTTGATGCAGACAAAAACGACGTCGTTGTTCGAAAAATCTTTTACAGAACAAAATAAGTAAGCAATAACCATGAAGACATATAATATACTTACAGAAAATAAGTTTAAAAATTCAGACAACAGGTCCCATTCATGATCACTTAGTTCAAACATACTCATCGCCTTTCTATCGGCAGCCACTAAAAGTATCAACGGAATTCTCAATTTGATTGCATTGTCGATCATATCTGTGGTAGAGTTCCATCATGTTCTGCAGTCAAGTGTTGGTTGGATAGACGGACAGTTTTCCGTGGTGTTGATGTAGGTTTGAAGTTGTTCACGACGTTTAACTGACATGTGGATAGATCGAATCAAAGACTGAAGCTATAATGTGAACTTATTACTATAATTTAAGCTGAATAAAAACGAAATTTACCTTTTAAACTATATCTCTAATACCACCAAGTCTAAGGAAAAGTGCAGGTTCATCTTCATCTTCAGCTGTTGGTAGTACATTCAACCTTTTCAGAGCATCTTGCACGCCAAGTACACCGAGCTTTTCCCACTGTTCTTCAAGGATCATCATCATCGTATCATTGCTGGTGGCATTGTCAGTAGTGGTAGCCAGGATCTACAACGTTTTTAGAAACGATATTGTACTTAACATCAATTTACCTTTGTAGCAATATTCAAGTCATGCATCGAGTCCATGAATACTTTCGCCAAATTTTCACCCGTATGTGAGCCAACCATTGGAATAAAATCCAGCAAGATGTCCTGAAGTTCCCTGTTTTCGTTGACAAAGTGACCTGTTACTCCCAGAAAAGAATGATAGTTTGGTGAGGTCCAGACATCAAGCGTGATTGATATTTTTGCATCCAAATCCTAGACGAAATTTAATACTATGGCTCATTAAAAGAAATAAACTTACATTCAGTCTCTTTTCCAACAGTGCCCGACCATCCTCAAAGTTTTGAATAATGTCGTTACGAATAGTTTTCCCCGAGACAGTAGCGGCAGCAGGTTGCAACGTTTGAACAAGATTATAGAAGTGTACGGATTCAATCTCAGAGAACGGCTGGTCATTGACAAGGACCCACTCAGCAAGCTTTTTTCGGAAGTCATTTTGGTCAAATGGTCTTTGTAGTGAACTAGTATAAAAACCGGTAAGTCTATTATTAAACCTATCTGCAATCCAACCTACCTGCCAAAGTACTTGTCAAGGGCCTTTCACAGGCTCTCCCTTCGCAACACTATACTCGCTATAATACTTTGTTTGTAAATGTAGTAGTGATTGTTTTGTACTGCCATCGTGACACTTGACGAAGAAATCTTTGTTTTTGCTAATTGCTTTTGTAAGAACCCAAGAGCATGCTAGTAATCGTAAGTATACCTCTCACATAAAATGCATTTGGCACGTTTGGTTTCATTTGTCCATTCGCTTTTCTAATAAACTTCCAGACAATGCTTGTTGTTCGTCTTTGTCTTTTTGCAGCACTTGTTAACGTAGAGGATTCAGAAAGAGTAGTGTTGTGCATGTCATCAGTTAGAGTTCTTGCATGTCTTTTAATGAGATCGCATCGTTTGTTGAACTGACTTCATTAAAGGACATCTTAGCAGTTACGTTCAAGGAAAAGCGAAAAGAGAGAGAAAAAAAAAGAAACTAGAACCAAAATGAATATAAAAAGAAAACGAAAAAAAAAAGAAGAGAAAGACTACTGTATCTTTGCTGTAACCTGAAAGCAAAGAAAAGAAAAAAGGAAAAGACTACTGTGTCTTCGCCAATACTTGTAGGGGAAAACGAGAAGATAAAGGATGGTGGTAAGAGAAACCAGAACGAAACGCTATATATAAGCAAAGTCACAAGGTACGCTTATAGTGATTCAGCTTAAATGTTGTTTACTACTGGTTTTTTCCAAAAGTTTTTGAAGATTCCGCCCAAAATTGTTTAAACTTCGGAGAAAGAATTTTATAAATTTATCCAATGAAACTTTGAAGAAAAGCGAACACTTATTTTGGAGTCGGTTGTTTGAAGATAAGTTTATTATAAATCCTTTTCCTCTGCCAAGCAACGAGGAAAGAACGAAATTGAATGTCTGATCCATCCTTCACAATCCTTCTTTCGAACTTCCTTGCATGCTTCAACAATCCTAGGAGTCAAGTGATCACTTTCACTCAATGGATGCCTTTTTATTGCACCTTTAACTTTGGACCAGAACTCCTCGATTGGGTTAAGAAATGGTGAATACTGCGGTAATCGAAGAAGTTTGTGACCTCTTGCCTCAATTTCCTCAGCTACACCATCAGACGAGTGAATTGGAGCATTATCAATAACGATGTTAAAGTTACGTAGGTTGTTTCTGTCAAGCACATCCAACACATTTCTTACGAAGACCGCAAAATCATCGGCCCTAGTGCCACGGTGTGTTTCAATCTTTTCCTTGCCATTCGCTTTTCTTTTCTTTCGGTGATAAACATCTGGCAAACGCAAAGATACATCAATCACTCCAGCGGAAGAAATAGCACCTAGAATGGTAACTGATATGCCACGTTGGGTTGGAATGATGACTTTTGCTGGCTCCCCTTTTCTTGACCTCGCGTAGTTTCGCATAATGTGCATATTAAAGCCAGATTCGTCAAGGAAAACACAGTTTGTAGTGTACTCGATTGAACTATCTTTCATGACCATTTCTACCCACTCTTTCCTTTCCTTAATGATTTCTTCGCTGTTTCGTTTAGCTGGTAACTTCTCCGCTCTTTTCAACGTAAAGTTGCATTCGCTAATGACATGCCTGTGCACAGTGGGGACACTGACGCTTAAACCTTCAAAAGCAGCACATAAATCATTTCTAGCGTCTTCCAAGACAGCAAATGGCTTAGCGTCAAAGTATGCTGTCAGAAACTTAGTGTGCTCCTCATTCAGCTTAGTAGGTCTTCCATGTTTCTTTCTTTCTTTCCGTTCAATGCCAGGCAAAGCTTTGTCGGGGTCTTCTTCGTATTGCTTAACAAAATTGTATGCGGCACTGTATTTAATTCCGGCCTTTCTGGCAGCCTCGGCAATGGTTGAGCCGGTTTCAATCCTGTAATGGATTAACTTCGCGATTTGGTCTGCCGAGTACTTGCTATTTGTCCTCTTTTGATGTTTTATAACCTTTATAATTGGCTTGTCTTCTTCTTTTGCTTCTTCCGAAAAGCAATCCTCATCAGGAACGCGTTGTTCTTCATCTATGTTCATCTGATAAACAGTAATTAAATTCACTTGGGCGTCATCAACAACCATGTCCTGCGCTAAATCAGTTTCCTCATCAGAGTATTGTTCCATTTCAATGTCTTGCTCAACTAGATGATCGTTTAATATTCCGTAGTTGGTGCTATGAGTGCCCATAGTTTTTAAATATTGTTGCGCTACGCCCTGAACAGAAAAATGTACTTTGTTCAAAATATCAGTAACAAGATTTTCATAATTTCATTGGACGAATTTATAAAATTCTTTCTCGGAAGCTTTAAACAATTTTGGGCGGAATCTTCAAAAACTTTTGAAAAAACCAGTAACAGCCTGTTTATAGATAATCGGGTAGTCGGGTGGGCTGCATTTATTAGGTAGTTAAGCGGGCCATAACTGGGCTGGGCCACCATATCTGAGCCACATCTTGGACCAATGCCCGGTGGTCCGGTGATACATGGGCCGGACTGACCCTGGACCTGGCCCAGTTACAAGCCCTAATCTCATAGGATTCCATTGTCCAATTCTTCTTTTTGCCCAATTGTCTCTAACATATACCACAAGAAGGAAGCAGATGTTTTATAGACATACCGATAGGCAATGCATCATATATTTAGAGTCCTTGTGTAGTAAAAACAAAACAAAATAAAATACGATAAAATAAAACAAAAAACATAGATTAAAGTGAAGACGCATGAATAACCGGCTCATATAAATTGTACCATGGTATCTACATATACCTCTAGGACCCTGGTCTAAAAGTTGTTTTCATCATATTTGAAAATAATGGTAATAGCCATGTGTGCAAAACAATACTTTTTGATACGCATGACGTGCTAAATAGAAAGGCATGATGTGGTCATTGTGAGGAAAATAACCAAAATGTCGCAATACCGTGTCAGATTCGTTCCGTGCATTAACTTGAGCCAGGTATCCCCTGACAATAGCCTGATTCGTTGCCAGCTAGTATGGTTACACAGAGATTCTCTGAGGCTCCATTGTTAGTAGGATGTGCTGTCTGGCACATTGCTGCTTTGTTGTGGAAATCGTTAGGAATGGGAGACGAAGTATCGGTGACAAGAGGATGTGTATTTAAAATTTGCTCACAGTGCGCGCAAGCGTGCGAATATAGGTTGGAGGAGGCCTTTCGGATGCTTTCGAATTGTTGGAGCATTTCATCAAGATCATCGTTGAGATCGTTCAATTTTCTTTCAAGGTGCCATTGAAAGTCCTGTATAATGTTATATTGATAGGATCCATTATATGATGCAAATGGCGAGGATTTCTGGGTCTTCGGTTTGGATTGTTCATTCATTGTAACGTACTGCTTGCAGAATTGTTTGTGGTTTCAAACAATTTACTTATTAGGGGTCTCACTCATCTTTATTTATATGTTAGAAAGCGGAATTTGATTTGTAGTTGTCTCCTTTAATGGGACTGAGTTAGAATACTTGATCTTGTGTTATGCCAAGTCCCTAGTTAGACATAAGCGGAGTAACAAGTATCCACTGTAGTGTGGATACCACAATATTGTATGCTCGCCACATCTCTACTGTATCTTGCACCCTACTCAACTAGAACTGAATCCTATTGAAAAATTTTGGTTTTTTGTAAGAAAAAACTGAAAAGGAAGAACTGCTGCAGGAGGATACTCTGACCGGCAGAATTGGCTTTGCATGCGATCAAATATGTCTTAGTGATCTTTAAGGGTTTTGTAGACACTGTTTTCTAAGTCTGATGATTACCTAAATAAAATATCCATCTGATATCCAGTAAACTAATATTTGCGTGTTTCGCGTGCTTTGCGTATTTTTACTAAGTTAACTTTGTGAAGATAGCACTCGTGAACTTTTTTGGTTGCCCATAATGTATCATGTCAATTTGATACTTCGCAATTTAAGGTTTCCGGAAACGGGAAATGGATGGACAGCTCATATTTGGGAACTTTTCAACTCCGGTCGGTGTATAAGTTCAGCCACTTTCTTTTTGTTCCTCCGAACGTTATATTAAGAAACAGGGGCAATAGATCATGTCTGAGCTGCAAAGTAAAGATCATTTGGGGAAGTAGCAAATTCCGCTTCCAGATCCAATGCAACACCTTTGAGTCTGCAGGAAGTAGATCTGCGGTTCAGAACTGCTAATGAAATACATATATATAAACCAAAAAGTTCTCATAGAGGTTATAAAAAAAATCTCGTGCAGGATACTGACAAGTAACAAAAGCTATACAAGTCTCTCGTTTGTTTTAAATGACCGGTCCTATTCGCTTTCAATCGGTCAATTATTCTCAAATTATCACGCAAGACCGCCTGCAACCGTCTATTTCCGAGAAATTTGCAAATCTGAAAGATCGCCATCAGATTCTAACTAAAACCTGGGACAAAATCAAATCACTTCAATGCTTGCTCAACAACACACCTATTCATCCGAACTTAATGTCTAAAATCCAAGGCCTACGGCAGGGATTAGCTAGAGCTTACAGTGAATTTATTTATACAACACATCTCTATCAGTTGTCACTGATTGCTATGGCGTTTGCTCCCGAATTCCGCCCCGACAAACTTGTGGTTCCTGATGTTGCAAACGATTATGCAATTGCTTTCATTCCCACTGCCTCGTTTCAGTACTCCGACTTGTTTTCAATTGCCGACCCGAAAATCTTGCTTAGAGAAGCTGGAGACTGCCAAGACATCCTAAGTGACAGATGGTCAAAAATTCAGCTGCTTAAATGGTTAATCGGAATATGTCCTGGGATTCGCATCCAAGTACAACAAGAATTAATGCAATATTATGGTGAATTCCATCTTACGCTCAATCGCTGTCAAAGCTTACTGGTGAACATGAGGGTTATCCCCGAATCTTATCCAGACGAAACCGTAGTTCCTGATGTCGCATACGTTCACGGTGCCAATACGGCTGCCACGTTTGATTTTGGTGTTGGTTTGCCATCGCCCTCTGATTTAACCCTATCCGAACACGCTGACCATATGTCTTTGTCGCCAGCCTTTGGAACTCGTCAATCCGTTTCTCAACAGCAACCCTTCAACCAGCCGTGCTTTATGGCTCATGCAGATGACCATAAAAAGGTAAGTTCTGATAAACTCCTGTGTAACCTTTTAAATAATCTAAACTTCATTAGCCGGAGCCCAGTGCAGGTACATTGCTTATGCAACCTGTTCGTTTCGACTCAGATATCACCGGACCACAATACTCTTGTAGTCAATGCTCTAAAGTATACAAGCTCAAAACGTGGTTGAACAAGCACATGGCATCCTCGGGCCATCAAAGCCCCACTTCTGACTAATGACTTGCGGGGTTTTTGATTCAATGAAATAGGTACTAACATCGCGGAATACGTCTGAGACCATCTTCGGTAAAACCTCGGACATTTATAGCGAATCCTGTTTATGTCGTCGTACATTCAAGTTTGCAGGACCTTTCGGAACGCTAGCCCTCCAGGAAATGGCGTAGGGTACAAGACAACAATATAATACCAAAAGCTCGTCATTTCTCTCATAGATTAAGCTAAATCGATATAGACAAATCCGTAACTACTTTACATTACCTATGTTTACGCCCACATTACGAACCAAACTATACTGTATGAAGTATGTATAAGAAAAAACTAGTGTATGGCCCTTTCGCTTTGCACCTCTTTTGTTCATTCTCTTCGCCGGTCTAACTCTGCGGATTGTACCATTTCATTACCAAAGGGAAATGGGTCTAAAGATATTCAAAAGTTCATTCTGAAGAAGTATTTGACTGAGTTCTGCTGCTCAGCAATAGATTGTTAACTGGAACTCCACGTCGGAGCCCAATTTTGGTAAACTTAATTACTTTGCAGATACATAGGATAGGATCCAGGCACGGAGCACAAGTTGGTGAATGCAGCCATCAATATCAAGACAAATAAAAATAAACCAACAAAATCATTGAATGGTACCCAAGTTTCATTATGTGTATTGTGCTATGCTTCTTTGAACCTACCGAACAGAATAAAAGCTTGCCGAATCGACGTATCAAAGATGTTTTCTATCACGGTAAGAAAAAAATTGTCCCCATGGGATTGAAGAGTCTAGTAGCATCTAACATGAGTGGGATTTGAGGCGCAGGTTGTTAACGTCCTTGATCTACTGTGCTTAGAAACAGAGTCCATCAGCTCTCAATCGCGCTCTTGAGCAAAAGTTTCAAATGATAGCTGCACAAAAGCTCTTCTGTTATGCTTGAATCATGCAAAAGCTATTTTTATTTCATCATAGCTGGGTCAACAATAGGTGCACGGCTTTGATGTCATACACGGCAATAATCAGGCTATGGTGATATAGTAAGGTAAGTATCATCAGGTTTTCTGCTGGCCGTATTAGCGCAGCGATCAATCATCGGTATATGGCCCCAACCGATATGCATCCAAGATCTTGTGAATTTCACAAACTCTCTCTGCTTTGCCTTGGTCCTTTTTGTCCGACGGGAAAGGAGTACTCTATTTACCTATTTTAAGTTTCTTTACCATGAGCATCGCAATTCTTATCTTTGCCTGGCGCACCTATAATGAACGAGATAAAATGCGGCAGCTGTCAAGAGTTTTTGATACTGCCCAAACAAAGATCAAGTTGATTACAATATGATATACAATAAAAAGACGAGGAAACGTAATAAAAGCAAATACTCAATATGAGATAATGTTTAGCAAATAGAATTCTTGGCTTTTCTGTTAATGAATATTTTATAAACAACAGTGAGACAATTTTACGGAATAATCCCATAACAGGCTCAACTCCTCTTTTGGAAAGCTGCAATTCGTACTCTATCCCTTCAAACAGCCATTGATCAATGGAATACTGTGGGAAAAATTGAGAGTGCAATTGAAAGGTAATTGATTGTACAATAAATACTGTTGTCCTTAATGAAAAGCATCTGAAATCACTTGTGTGTCCTATAGGCACAGACAGAGTAGGAAGGAATCCGTATATTGTAATAGTCCGGTATTGGATGCAACAATGATAGCTGAATATTGGGCAATAAAATGAATTCACAGCAAGGCATTACGGAAATAACTTGAAGCGATATCGATGTATGAAAGCTCCCTATTCCAAGTGAAAACGTGAGCACTAGCTTACGGAATTTCTTTGAACAAGTGTTGATAGCTGTCTTCCCGTTTTATCCGGTATACGGAAGTTATGTGGACAACTCGGCAAATCCAGCCAGTCAATTCTTAAGTTACATTCGCTTGCTAACGCTTCCGTACTTGTAGCTATGTACACTTTTTTCGGAAACTTTTNCAATTATCAGGTTTAATTAACCATAGATATATCATAAACAACTAAACTGAATCAGCCAAGCAATAAGAGACAGACGTAGAAACGTGGACGCAAGCAAATGCATTCCTCTTTTAACGTCCGTGCATCTTACGAAAACTCAGTCTACAATATGTTCATTCGCTTCATTATTCCTTAGTAATGACGTTAAAGTATTATAGTCCAATATTGTAAGTAGATTGGCTCGACTTATTGCCCGTTGCTGAGTGAACACCGGCTTCCCGTTATCACGATTTGTGAATGAAACAGTCGGGGTTTTCACGGCGCAATTTTTGGAGTGGTGAAAGGTGAACGGTGAAAGTGGAGCTTTGATGATTGGCTACTTGGTGACACGACATTTTCACCCTTCACCACCTTCAGAGGCGGTGTACACTTTTTTCGGAAACTTTTGGGCACACCCTCTCAAAAACTTCGCACAGAAAAAATATAAGAAATTAGCACACTCCGCCAAGACAATTTGGCACACCGCCCCGCACGAAATTTCGCTCTAGTAAAAAGCAAAAATTGGCACACCCCTGAAACTCATTCAGCACACTTTACGATACTGTTATATTTTGTTCAATAAAAATGGAATACAAGTTTTACTTCGAAGACGGACAAGGAAAAGTCGTGGATGAAGCTGGCCACGAGCCGCTGGAAATGGATGTCGATGAAGCAGCATTTCCTCTTGATTGTATAACGGATTATAATCAGTACTTGGACCTTAAACCACCCGAGCGATTGTTGAACGCGAAAAAACACGGTCAAAGAGGAGAAATCTACCGAAGAGACGCTAAATGATGGAAAGAAAAGGCAGCCTTACAAGCGCTACACCGCTGATCAAAAGGAGCACTTTTGCTTTCTCATCTATGAGAAGGGCCTAACGGCTGGTAAAGCTGCGAAACAGATGGGCATAGCACGTAGAACTGCTTATGGATGGGTTAAGAAAGATCAAGAAAACCCTAACGATGAAATTCAGCCTAGGCAATATACAAAACAAACAGGCCGGCCAGCTCTTTTGAATGACACGCACAAAGAGCACCTGATAAAGTTTATTGACGAGAACCCCTCAGCAGTGTTGGAGCAAGCAATGGAAAGTCTAACTGAACAGTTCACGGACTTGCGCATCTCTAAGACGAACTTGTACGAGTTTATGACTGAAAAGTGTAGTCTTTCTTTTAAGAAAGCTCATTTTCATTCGAAGAACAGAAATTCAGTCGAAGTTATTGATGCAAGATATGACTGGGTTGTTAGATGGATGCAGACAGACATGGATTACTTTAGTAACTGTGTCTTTATTGACGAGTCAGCTTTTCATATCAATCTCAAAAG
>MZZL01000407.1:151595-236791 GCA_002749535.1 Apophysomyces variabilis | reverse complement strand
CGTTATTAACGTGAGGGTAAGACGACCTTACGCTCCCTCCAAGAAAAGAAAAACGGTAGGCAACAGCAAGGTGAAGAGTACGGGTGGTACAGTTACAGGACACTACATCAACTTTGTAAGAAGTACGTTGGATATCCTTGATCAACATGGGCAATTCAAAGGCCATTATATAATCATGGATAATGCGCCCATTCACACTGCAGCAGATATCGAAAGAGAAATCGTCAGACGTGGATGTGGATGCATTTATCTACCACCTTATTCCCCAGAGCTCAATCCTATTGAGCAATTCTGGTCAGTTTGCAAAAGCAAACTGAAAAGAGAAAAGCTTTTAGAAAAAGAAACGCTCAGTTCAAGGATCTCTGAAGCTTGCAATAAGATACTTCTTGAGGATCTTAAAGGTTTTTGCCGTTATTCAGTCTCAAAGTTTGACGATTGCTTAAATAAAACACCACTATAAATGGCTCACATTGTGCTAATGCCAATGTGCCAATTTTCGCTTTTTACTAGAGCGAAATTTCGTGCGGGGCGGTGTGCCAAATTGTCTTGGCGGAGTGTGCTAATTTCTTATATTTTTTCTGTGCGAAGTTTTTGAGAGTGTGTGCCAAAAGTTTCCGAAAAAAGTGTACAATAGCTGGTATTTGGAATATAATCATAGGATCGTGTAACGAAGACATAGTAACACAGAGGTGCAGGAGCACCAGAGGAGGTGTAGCAGGAGATAATATGGTATGCAACTTCTTCACTCCGACCCAATTGTATCCGTGTCTGAATACAGCAGATTCATAACAATATACTTTCTTTTATGTCATTGTTGAAATATACAAGCACGTGTTGCAGACAATGTCCGAAATCTCACGTGCACCCGCTTACGACGCCCCCCTGTTGGATGCTTTATCTGTAACCGCAGTGTAGAATGGACGATCGGCACATTCTGGTGAAATTTTAAGTCCAGACTCCAACCCATTAAACGGTTGGTCCATATCAGCCTTTTTCAAGCTTTGAGCAGGCATTGGATAATCATAGTCTAATTGAGCAAAACCCCCGTATTTGCAAATACTGTATTTCATTTTGCAATTGACTCAACAGCATTTATTACATTGAGCTTGAACCAATATGTCGCGTTCCAAACATGACGTTTAAGCACTTTTGTTCCATAAAATAGCGAGGTACAAAAGACGCATCATTCAGGTTGATAAAGTTGCCTGTGTCCTCGGCTAGCCTTATTATTGGAGCAACTAAGCGCAAAGTTGTACAAGATAGATTACAACGATAAGGTAAAGATTAACTCTGATTTATAGCGGACATACACTCCCCTCCAAAAAGTCTGAAAACAAATCTCTAAACTTCTATGAACTGAAGAACGTACGCATTCTTCTTTTGTAATTTTTTCATTTTTTGCCTTATTCAATCATCCTTCATGCCACTGAACTGCATCACTAACTCTACTCATAAGCCTAACGCTGAACTTTCTGCCAGAGAGAGACCAGATCTTGGGCATGCGACAAGCAAACATGTCGTATGGTGAAATCGCCAAAGCCCGCAATCTCCCCCGCGCGACCGTTGTTTCAGTGCTAAATCGTATGATGAAGACTGGTGAATCTTCTTCGGCAACCCGTTCTGGAAGACCAAAGAAGGTGGCAGAAAGTGTTGGACGTGCCATTGAACTCACCATTCGCCGTGAACCCGCACAAATCTCTTGTGCAGCATCACACGAAGTTTTCCTTGACCATGCCAAGATGTCTTTGAACACTTTTCGCAAAGCGGTCAATTCTCTGGGCTTCATTTCACGTATACCGCATCGCAAGCCGAAGCTGAATGAGAAGCACAAAAAAGCCAGTTGAATGGGCCAAAGCTCATGTAAACTGGACCCTTGAGCAATGGTCCGAGGAGCCCAGAAATAAGTTCTGATCCTGTTAACGATGGGTATGTTCTGCAGGAGGACGGGGCCAGCTGCCATACAGGCGCTTATTCGAGGTGGTGGAAGCAGATGAACAAACTTCCTGTCATGGACAACCGGCCTGTCAAAAAGTCCGGACCTGAACCCAATTGAGCATCTGTGGGATGAGATCGATTGGCGTCTCATGAAGCGAAGACATGCTATATTCAATAAAGAGCAGTTGGAAGAGGCGCTGCTCGATGAATGGCGAAAGATCCCGGCAAGGCATCCGCAAGAATTTGGTGGGCTCTATGCCAAAAAGATGCCAAGCGGTGATTAAAGCCCGTGATGGAAACACCAGATACCGAAAATGACAATAAAAACATATATTATATGTATAAGATAGTCTCTTAATAATTGCCGAGAGTTTCAAGAGAGTTGCTTTATGAAAGTTTTGATATAGAGCATGTTTAAGATCGTCGTAGAAATTTCAACTAGAGCGGAGTTACTCAAGCGTTTTCATTTTATTGAGGGGAGTGTATTGGACTTCAACTATCCGTTACGATAATCCATATGAGTATTCCCTTCGGGCGTTTTAAGTGCATAAATTTGGCTCTGCAAAGATTCAAATACTAAGTGCAGAAGCGCCCATTAGCTGGAGGTCTATGCGAAACATACAGTGGCAAACATAGTGCGCAAGGGATCGCAGAAGAACATTTCATGAAAAGCATAGTGTCTGAAGAAGTGAAATTGCGACAATAAAGATAAATGAACACAGAAAGTACCTATTGAACAATGTTTATTAAATAATAATGCTGTGGTGTTTAACCATCTAACATGTATATATACAACACATGCAAGTACGGCTTTTGACTTTTTCTAGCACTTTATTCTTCGACCTAAGACTACCTTGTTAGAATGCTCGGATGACGTGCCCTTAGTGATTTAATAACTTATTGTCCATTCTGGCAATGGCACCCGAGCGCTTTTCCCCAAAAGCAGGCAATTTTTGTTCTGATTATAATTTCTACCCGTAACTGAACATTGCCAAAACAAGTGAACACTGTGCTTCCTCTTCTCTATAGTTAATACGTATAATTCCTTTCTTTTGCGGAAGAGACCAAGCCAAAATCTCGAAAAACAGAGTAATATTTAGTTCCATTTTTCGCACTGTAAATCTTTGTATGCAAAAACCGATTTGGAGAAAACTGTATGCNGCAATGGTCCGAGGAGCCCAGAAATAAGTTCTGATCCTGTTAACGATGGGTATGTTCTGCAGGAGGACGGGGCCAGCTGCCATACAGGCGCTTATTCGAGGTGGTGGAAGCAGATGAACAAACTTCCTGTCATGGACAACCGGCCTGTCAAAAAGTCCGGACCTGAACCCAATTGAGCATCTGTGGGATGAGATCGATTGGCGTCTCATGAAGCGAAGACATGCTATATTCAATAAAGAGCAGTTGGAAGAGGCGCTGCTCGATGAATGGCGAAAGATCCCGGCAAGGCATCCGCAAGAATTTGGTGGGCTCTATGCCAAAAAGATGCCAAGCGGTGATTAAAGCCCGTGATGGAAACACCAGATACCGAAAATGACAATAAAAACATATATTATATGTATAAGATAGTCTCTTAATAATTGCCGAGAGTTTCAAGAGAGTTGCTTTATGAAAGTTTTGATATAGAGCATGTTTAAGATCGTCGTAGAAATTTCAACTAGAGCGGAGTTACTCAAGCGTTTTCATTTTATTGAGGGGAGTGTATTGGACTTCAACTATCCGTTACGATAATCCATATGAGTATTCCCTTCGGGCGTTTTAAGTGCATAAATTTGGCTCTGCAAAGATTCAAATACTAAGTGCAGAAGCGCCCATTAGCTGGAGGTCTATGCGAAACATACAGTGGCAAACATAGTGCGCAAGGGATCGCAGAAGAACATTTCATGAAAAGCATAGTGTCTGAAGAAGTGAAATTGCGACAATAAAGATAAATGAACACAGAAAGTACCTATTGAACAATGTTTATTAAATAATAATGCTGTGGTGTTTAACCATCTAACATGTATATATACAACACATGCAAGTACGGCTTTTGACTTTTTCTAGCACTTTATTCTTCGACCTAAGACTACCTTGTTAGAATGCTCGGATGACGTGCCCTTAGTGATTTAATAACTTATTGTCCATTCTGGCAATGGCACCCGAGCGCTTTTCCCCAAAAGCAGGCAATTTTTGTTCTGATTATAATTTCTACCCGTAACTGAACATTGCCAAAACAAGTGAACACTGTGCTTCCTCTTCTCTATAGTTAATACGTATAATTCCTTTCTTTTGCGGAAGAGACCAAGCCAAAATCTCGAAAAACAGAGTAATATTTAGTTCCATTTTTCGCACTGTAAATCTTTGTATGCAAAAACCGATTTGGAGAAAACTGTATGCCTTTTAGGATGTTTAAGTTATGGATGAATGAGTACAATAAGATACAAATTATCCCCAATGCAGAGCCCTGGACGAATGATACTATGTTTGCTCAACAGATACAAAATTGGAAACACAAGAATGACTAATAGTAACAGCAACACATCTAGTTGATTCAAGATAAGCATGGCCGGATAATATTGCGTTGAAACAAAACTGTTCGCCTTCGTCGTTAAGGGTCTGCCTCGGATGACATACTAGCTCTGCATTAACTCTTAACTCTGTGTCTCCAAACCTAAAGACAATAAAAGCGTAAGTAACAAGAACAAAAACTGCAGCATAAGTTGCAATGCAGCTCTAATGGCAGTATTTTTCGTGTCTCTTCCTGACGTGCGGTCGCGAAAAGGATTTATAGCAAAGTTGGCATTGATGTGTACTGCGAAATTCTTGGTGCGGTTGTTCTTGATTGCTCCCTCAGTGTACGCTCTTGTTATGTCGTTTCAAATCATATCGGCGAGCAAACGATGTACCACAGACGTCGCATGCGAATCGCTGACCATGATGCCTATTTTCCGACAGGGAAACCGTTGTATCCAAATTACCTCCAGTTGGTTTACCCTTGTTGTCACAACGCTCTGCATCACAGTCTATTCCATGTTGACAACTAGCAGCTGTTGCACATGGAAGAACACGGTTGTGGAGACTGCAAGCACCAGTGTAACTAGCCAAGGAGAAACTCGAAGGTTCCTCGTCAAGCAAAGTTTTCCTGTCACAGAAACACCATAAAACACGACTCGAAGCAAAAACCGTTTAGTCACGCTTGTTATCGTCAACATTGGTCTGAGAGGCTTTAGAACCACATGTGAGTGTATTTTGTGCCTCCGAAACATGTCGGAGATTTGTTGCATTGCCAGCTTCTAGTAAAAACCGTAATGTAAAGTTTGATTCGCTATCGGGATATAATAAGAAATCGCTTAGGGATAAAGCATCATATTTGCTGAATGGTAAGATGCTGTTGTGGTAATGGAAGGCTGCAGTCTCAGTTATTGGGAACTGCACTTGAAGTGGCAAACGGAATGAGCGGTCGAACGAGCAGGAGACCTTGGATTTATCAGAAGACCTCAGTGCAAGCTCTCGACGTATGAGGTTTTCGGCCAATTTTTCCACAGGTCCCGAGAATTGTGCGTAAGAGCAATCTACAATACTATATATAATTTCCTCGTACCATATTCGGACTAGGATAGCTGAACTACCTTGTCTCACTCTCCCACTTTGACCCTCATTTTGTTATTTCTTCAAAAGTTACACAGATTTCAGAAAGCAACTTATGCTCTACAAGTCTTACTCTACAAATGCCTTATTTATATTTTTTTTCAAATATAATTCCCTTCGATTAGATCTTCCTCAAGGTTTGGTGTAATTGGTAAGTAATTAACACCATAGGAAAAGGAAACGCCAGGAAACGCCAGGAAACGCCAGGAAACCTGTTCATAAGCTTAAACGTTTCCTCAGGTTTCGCGGGATTTCCGGATATTTAGCTTCCTGCGGTATCCTCAGGTATCCATTCAATATCCTTTTGTATCCATTTTAGGATCCATTTGAATACGTTTTTATACTGCAATATTTATTCAATAGCTATTCAACGTTTTCTGTTACATTAAAACATGCTTTAGAAACACATATCAATGTTGGTATTTATTATGTTCAACGGTTTTTGCCTAAAGTCCTCCGTTTCAACTACGTTCTTTGTCGTTTGGAGGACCTGCCTCGACCCCTCATTTGCCTACGGTTACTTGGTGCAGTAGCAGGCAGACTGGTTGGTATCTCTGGTGCTGGCAGATTAAATACCACAGGCGGATTTGACAAGCAATCTTTGGATACACATGAGTACAACAAAGTAAGGAAGACATATCAGGCTTACCTGACGAGTGCTGCGCCAATGAATAATCTAAAACCTCAACTGCCCTGCTGGCATCCCGCGGTTAATCAGCATCAACTTCTACTGGAGTCTCAGCGCCAGTAGGCTGCTGGCATCCGTTGGTGGCAGAGGACTCTTTCTTGGGTGTTTCCCAAGCTTTGCATAGCATGAGCCTGGCACACCAGTATTGGATGCATCTATCCAGTGGAATGCCAGCAGGGACAAGTTTCTCCTCAAGATATGTGTATCCAGTCATTCTCATTTCGATGGGGACGCGGGCCCATGCGGTAGGTTTCTTCATCTTACCTGCTAAAACAGCTGCAGCTACCTTTGCTATGAGGTTCGCATGCTTCAACAACTTTTTAGCCGTGTTTATATCAATTGACCTATTGTCATTTTTCGCCGTGTTTGCTACCCATTGAATGAGTTCAGCGGTCAGTTGCTTGGTTTTGCGATAGCAAGGACTTCTCTTATCATCCTTTCACGGGGGATAAATTTCACGATGACAATTGGCAGTAGGAACATTGACGGCAAGAAGCAGATTTTGCGCAGTGACGGGTGCTGGGGAGATCGCATTTCGCTAAAAAATTGAGACATCGCATTGGTACCTTCAGGTCAGCGATTTTGGCCTTCAGCTCCTGGACCGCTTGCCTCAATTCCTTGACTTCCCGGCATATGTCCAATGTCATAGAAAGAATTTGTGGGATTTGGTTACTGTAATTCGGATTGTTAGTCATCAGTTTATCAACAAGAGAAGAGAGAAGTAAACAAAAAGTGTTCTGGAAACTCAGAAACTTTTTAAAGGAGTCTGAAGATACGTTTGCAAGAAGTTGACGGAGGTGAGGCCCGAAGATGTGGTAGAACTTCTATCACTGCGTTTTATTGGTCTATATAATAAAAAAAATTTCTATCTCTATATCTTTCACATATTTCAAAGCTGCGCAACGTAGTACTATTATGGAAAGTGTGACCAATAGAACAGTTACCCTTACACAAGATCAATTCAGTGAACTACTCAACCGAGCCATTCGATCCCAACAATCGGTTGATCCAGGAAATAGGGACAGACCAGAACTCCCAACGGAAATATTCGAGGAGCTGGAACAAACTGCCACGGCTGAACTCCAGTATAACGTTAAAAAATTCGTCCGAGACGTCCAACGATTTCAAGGAGGTGAATGGACCAAACCAGGCGCCATCAACCGTGCCTTCATCCCGAATCTTAAGAAATCCTCGATGGATGCATATCAAACCGTTGTCCAAAACTACAAACATTCAGAAAGAATACGAGTGGCCGCATAAGCCACTGCTGAAATTTTCGAAGACGTCAAGTTCCTCGTTGACCGTGGTGGAGATGAACGTGACCGAGAGGACCTCCAAGGAGTATTGGAGAAACTCAGAAGGCTTGCAATCTTCCAGTTTGCTACTGGCAGAAGCTGGGACCAAGAAACAAGGCAACTTTCCGCTAAAGCCCTTAAATTGCCCGAAAACATGCGATATTTGGAAGAATCCGAAGAAGACAGTGAGAAGACAATGGCATTCTCTTCCGAAGTTGTCAAGAAAATACAACAAGCAAGATATGAACAAGCTATCTTACGAAGTGCCACATCAAATAACCGAGGATCTTTCTATGGAAGTGGATCCTCCCGAAATCGAGGTAACTTCCGAGAATACAATCAAAGCTATAGAGGAAGGTCCAACTGGAACACTGGCCAAGGTTTTTTTGGCCGGGGCAGAGGCCCCTCGAACAACAACATAGACAAGAACAAGCAGTCCGTCAACCCATCTCCATCAACCTCACAGTAACACCGCTGGTCCAAGAGGCGAAGATCCAGAGGCTCCCGGATTCTATGAATCACAGGAAAATGACAACAATCAACTCACACTACAACATTCCAGAGGATGGGATCCTCTCAGGTGGCCGCTTACATCATTTTGCACAATATTGGAAGGAAACTATGACTCATTCATGGCCTCTTTTGGTGGTGTCTCAGGGATACTGTATCCAGTGGTCATCAACACCAGTACCATGGAGATCAAAGGACCTCTGTTTCTCCAAGGAAGAACAGGAAGCAGTAGACGAAGCAGTGAACAAGTTTTTACACTCGTGCATCATAGAGAAACCCCCAGATCAGGACGACCGGTTCTTGTCCAATTTCTTCACCATACAAGAACCCAACAAGAGGCGTCCAATATTGGATTGCAAGAACATCAACAAATTTGTGCAATGCTCCTATTTCAAGATGGAAGGGATTTCAGCACTACGAGAGATAATCGAGGCGAACGATCACATATGCAAGATAGATCTAAAGGACGCGTATGTAGTGGTGCCAATGCACAAGGAATCACGCAGATTCCTTTCATTCAGGCACAAAGGTACGATCTACCAGTATCGATCCCTCGCCTTTGGCTTGAGTGTAGCGCCGCGTGTTTTCTCGAAACTCATGTGATATGCAATCGAACCTCTGAGGAAAGCAGGAATATGACTGGTGTACTATCTCGACGACATTTGTCTGTTATCGAAGATGAAAGAAGAGATGGATTATACAGTTTGACAGGTGATCACACACCTACAACGCCTAGGATTCTTGATCAATATGGATAAAACCAAATTGCAGCCAATGCACCAGCAAGAATTTCTGGGGTTCCATTTCAGTACCAAGAGGATGCAAATTCAGGTACCGTACCAGAAAATGATGAAACTTCGATCTCGTATCAAACAGGCACAGAATCTCCGAGTCCAGAGATCATGCCGGTAGATAGCCAGTCTCTTGTGGAAGATGACAGCTATGATCCTGGCGATTGGAGAAGCCCTCGTACATCTCCGATATTTACAGCGCGATCTGGCGAAGAGTCTTCATAAGAATCATCACAACTGGAAAGGCAAATGTTCAATATCCCAGAACGGCTTGAAAGATCTACAGTGGTGAATGGACCTTGCACAGCAGAAGAATGGTCTCCCTATTCGAGAAGCCCAAACGACATAACCGAGCATAACAATTCACGTCGATGCTTTGGACACCGGCTGGGGAGTGAATTCACCGAAGATTCAGACCTACGGATTTTGGACCCGACAAGAAAAAGACGAATCCATCAATGTCAGGGAATTGCGGACGATCTTATTCGCCATACAATTACACGCAAAAGAATATGCAGGAACGACAGTTCAGATATATTCCGACAGCATTACGGCACCGAAATATGTGCGGAAATCGGGAGGAACCAGCTCGGTGCAACTACAGGACATAGCCTTGGAAACACAAGAGCTTTGCAATCGATTCCAACTACAGCTGATATTTCATCATATCATGGGGGTGAACAACATCGAATCCGATTCATTGAGTCGTCGCAACATCCCGTTGTACGAAAAGAAAATACATCAGACCATATTCCAAAAGATACAACGTCGATGGGGACCGCTAACAGTGGATGCATTTGCAGCAAGGCACAATGCTCAACTACTGACCTACTGGAGTTACCATCCGGATCCCAATGCTTCAGCAATAGATGCATTCCAACAACAATGGCCAATCAAGGGATTGTTTCTTCCCCCATGGCGTCTAATTCCGAGAGTTCTGCGGAAACTTCAGCAGGACAAAGTGAAAACAGCAGTACTAATCACGCCGTGCTGGCCAACACAGTACTGTGGCCGATGTTATTGAGAATGGCGAGGAGCTATATGACATGGACAATGGGAAAATGGAAGATGATCGCATGCAGATTATTAGGAAAGCCTAGAAAGAGCAAGGGTTACAAGAGAAGGAATCAGAATACATCATACATACAATGAGACGCCAGACAACGCTTCGGTATAACAAAGCATGGCGGACCTGGGCTCGGTGAGCTCACCAACAGCATCCGCCAGTAGATCCAAAGGAGTACAATGTCCAAGCCCTCCTTAAATTCTTTGTAGAGAAACAACATTACTCGTACGAATATTTGAAAGCATTTCGTTCCTCAATCGGTTCAGCCTATAGAGTATTACATCCAAACAAACTAGGTTTGGCTCAACAACCAACTATCAACAATTCCTTCAAGGTCAGAAGACGAACCAAGGTGAAATTACCTTCCAAGGAAGATTTGGAAACATGGGATATTTGAATCCTTGTCCGTTACATCCGATCATTGGGGTCCGTCGGAGAACCTTTCCCTTGACCAATTGCAAACAAAAAAGCTTTTATTATTGTGCATAGCTACGATGTGGCGCCCGTGGTCAGATCTAGGTCGCTTACAACTACGAGAATTTCTTTTCAGCGAGAAGAAGATAGAATCATAGGAGCGATTCTCATTATACGGGAACCGAAAGAAGCACAATCCAAATCATCTGTCCTAGGCGCTATAGAGGATGCCATCTTTTGCCCCGTTAATACTTTGTGCCAATTTATAGAGAAGACTAAAAGTTTGCGACCGAATCTGCCAGAGGACCATACCTTATTTCTGGCACACATCACCGAACCTCACAAGATCCGTTCGATTAGAGAAACAACGGTAGAAAGCTGGGTAGTATCACATCTGGAAGCTGCAGAAATCAACACCAAAATATATAAAGCTCACTCAATCCGCGCGGCTGCCAGCACTGGTGCCGTCAAGGCTGGTAATTCGATTCTAGACATCAAAAAACAGGCAAATTGGAGTCTGCAAGCGGACACGTTCGAGAGATATTATTTTCAGCCAACGGCACAACATGCTAGAGGAACCAAGATTGCGAACTCAATTTTTTCTGGAACGGACAACAATACCACATCGGAGGCCGAACCGGAGTCAACTGGGCTTGTGCTAGGAACGCCCCGCAACCAAGAAGTTGACGGAGGTGGGGCCGAAGATGTGGTAGAAGCCCACCCATTACCGTGGTATCGACGTCTCCTCGGCTGACCCACCCAAAAACAAAACCAGAAAAAATTAGCAACGTATTTCACCTTTTCAAGATGTGAAGATATATAGAAAAATTTTTATTATATAAACCAATAAAGCGCAGTGATGGAAGTTCTACCACCACATCTTCGGCCTCACCTCCGTCAACTTCTTGGTTTTGTCCGGTTTCCTCACGATTCCCGATTTCCTATGGTGAATTCAATAAAGATAAAGTACTTACAGACACCTTATCCGAATCCATGGCATACGGACGTTTTTCTCGGCGATAGGTGTATGATTTAGCTAAGTGTAATAACTGCGATAGAGCAGTATCACCTTGTCTTCGTCCTAGGTGATGGATCTCTGATTTAGAGCAAGAGGTGCAGTCGGTGTCCAAACTACAGAAGTTCACTGTAAATGCAAACACGTTAATTCGGATCATCCTGTTCATGGAACGCAAGTACTGGGAAGTCATACTACGACAGCGACGTATACCGCAATATGGAACCAAAAAAGCATCTAACAATTACAACGAAATATCTCTTTCGCTAGTCTTTTGTTTTGAAGTCAATTTTCAAAATAAAGTTCGTTTCTGTAGGCTTCCATAGCTAGCAACTAGATTTTCTTGGCATGCCTTCAATTTTTTTTAACAAAGTTAGTGCCCAACCCGCATTTACCATAGCTAATGCAAGAACCATTTGGATTGAGTCAGCTTGTTTGACATGGTTCGTATCTAAAATATTACTCCGCTCCAATAACCAAACAATGTAGCTCGGATGGCAACTTCATTTTACTAAAGCTCTAATAAGTGTCAAATATATTCAATCAGAGCAGTATTTACGAAATGTGGCCATCTTATTTTTAGTCTCGCTTAATTATAGCCCGGTTGTCATTGCATAGGTAAATACTCTCTAGCCAAGTTAGCCATCGTTAAGATAAACCATAAGATTCCTATTGCAGAAAATGTACACTATCGGACGTCTCCGGTAACAACAGTTGCTGAGAAAAAGGATAAATATTATGTGGGAAATCGATGATTTAAATATCGCATCTAGAAATTCAATCTGAAATCCTAATAAGGAAATAAACATATGGTGCCACTAGTAGTAAGTCAACCCGCTTAGCCGCAGCCGTTTTATGCGACAGTTATTAGATCGAACATTATGACCATTGGCTGAGCTCAGACGATCAATGCACAAGGCGTGAAGGATCACTTGTGAAGCCCCCTAACGCTAATTTATTACAGCTAATCGTCCAGGAAAGCTTAGGTCATAATAACCCAGCAATGACAAGTTTGGTGCGCATGTTTACGTAGGTTAGGCAAGTACGGGAAGAAACTATCCGCTATAGCCCAACAAAAATAGATAGGATGAATTCGATTGGAGAACGCTTTGTAGAAGCATCGTATTTGACATAAGTTTAAGCCATATATATTGCCGTTCTAATACTTTAAGCATAGATGCACATAATCATATGGTTATGCAATATGTAATTGGAAGACCCCAAACCAGAGTTGGCAAAAAGTTATTTTTTATGATTACGACCTGATGAACGGTGATGGACAATCTTCTCGTGGCGTAATGCAACATCTCTACGAGAAAACAGCTTCCGGCAATACCTACATCGACGATCAGACAGTTTTTGATTCTGGCGGTTGCGATGCTGCAAGGATGCGAGATGACGCACCCAGTCCTGTCTCCGTCCAAACGCTGCGTCACATCGGGAACATTCATACAACATCCGGGACGATGAGAGACTGAAACGTTGATTGTCGCTACGACTTTGATTCCCGAGAATCACAATGGTATAATTATCATTTTTCCCAAGCTTGGCTGGATCGAATGATGGTTTATTGGTTGTTTTAGGGGTCGCTGCCATGGCAAGGCATTGCTCCATGCTCAAATAAAACGAAGTTAGAGGGAACGGCGGTAGCATCGTTTGACTATCTTTGCTGAAGCCGTTGATCCCTGGGATACATGTCAGTGACTTCAGAGTTATTGGAATTGAGTACAAGGATTACCAAAGTGCTGAGCGTCATTGTACGGGATTTGACTTGCAAGATTGCTGCACGAAGCCATTCTTTGAATAATACCACGCAACTCCGCCATTTTGCCGATAGCTTTGTTAAGTTCTTCCCATTGCTGCTTTATGTGATCCAGAAGGGACAGCATCAAGATGCACTGCAAAGCCAGGCATCCTTCGTCTTGAAACGATGCTTCTGGGAAGAAATCCTGGTCTTGCTGTTCAGGATATCCAGACATGAATATGGTTGACTTGTTAAAAGGTGATATATCCAAAATTATTTATACATCATCCTCAACATCAAGCTTTTACCAAATTCGGAAAGAAAATGTAACCCTATAAGGAAAACAGTGCGTATCGAGCCAAATAAAGTAATTGCGGCCATCTGTCTGGAAACCAATGCTGCAGGAACGGCAGGATGAATGCGTCATTCCTGATATTCTCCTGGTAGCCACAAACAATCGATACGCGAGTTTCTCGCTGGAGATTGATCTATATAAGAAATCTGCATCGTAGTAAGGCTGACAACTGACCCACTCTTTTGACAGATTAAGAAAGGAAGTTGCCGTCCAACCTCCTTAACCATGCGGGCTGATTTAGCACATCATGTCATCTCCAGCTTCACCTTAGTATTTCCTAATGAAATCAAAGTTTTAAGTTAGTGTTTGCCGCGGATGATATTTGTTACCCATGTCGTTCAGTTGTTTAGTGAATTTGTGTTTCTCATGAAGTGGCTTTCCAAACATTGCATATACTTAATCTCCTCGTACTAGAATAATGAGCAGAACACTACCGTTACAGCATCCAACCTACATATTGGCAAAAATGCTTTGTTATCCGTAGATGTTGCTATGCTTATAGCTATTGTTAACGAGCAAAAGATAATCCCGGGTTAACAAGAAACATAAATGGTGATAATGCAATGTCATGGCCATGAATGATTGCATATGAAACCTGTTCCGAACATAGTAGGAGCAATGTCCGTTGAATATGGCAATAACTACCAAAGGAGAACTTCCATCAAAATCTTTTTGCACCATGAATGTATCGAGCTTCCTTTTCTTTTCATATGGTTTATTCTTCTTTTAAGAGGGTTATTACAAATGCATAGAATAAGTATCAATTGTTTCTAAGCGATGACGTCTTGTTAAATTGCTTGAAATTGCATCCATGCTACTATTTTTTGTGTGGCGTCTATGCTTTTATCGATGAAAATGCCTGTAGTGGGGTTTAGCAGGTATAGCAAAGCCGAATAAAATGCAGGCTTTGAGTGGTGCTTCAATGACGATAAATTACAGAATCCAAGCGGTACAAACAAGCATTATCGGGTAATTCACTCCTTCGCTGTATCTTACTTTATCATGAAAAATCTCATTATGTATTACCTGCAATGTTAGGTGACTACCATAACAGAAACTGCGTCTAACGTCAAATGTTCTTCTACACTCACTTGCAATGCGAAGTCTATGACATCTGACTGACCTGCAACTCTACTAGAAGCTAAGCCTTTCAAAAGATTTAACCATAAATAAGTTGTGCATTGTTTGGGTTCGATTGCGGTCGAGGCGCTTCAATGCCAAACACAGTAATGTTACGTTGTTCCTTCAGGCTTTGTAGTTCATGGTCTAAATCACATTTAATCCTGAGTGAACTGAACGTGCATGACTTGGATTATTTTTGTATAGCCATCTCAGATGCAACGGTCTCGCGCTTTTGCCAACTTATAAATCCTACTCCCATACCTTCTTTGCCTCTCTTCTTTCCTTTCTTTTAGAATGCACCCGGCGATAGGCTTGCAAGTGATGGGACGTCCTAACAGTAAAGAGACGTACTCGTTTAATAAAAAAGATGCACAAGTTTTAACGTCTTTAAAGATTCGGAAGACGAACGCGCGTTGGCACGTCGTTGACATGGGTCATGGCTGAACCTGTATGGAGCAAAGGCCTTAACTTTGCGATTCTTACATGGATGCAGCATGTTGCTGCTGCATAGATACGTACTTAGAGTGACCGGTGTTGAAAACGGCGCGCTAATCAGTTACGTCTCTTACATCCTGAGTCCGTTATTTCCTCTGTTTAACTGTTTTGCACCTATATGCTGATGGACATGAGCTGACGACCTTTAACTTTTCATGGGAATCTGTAGCATTGATTTCTTATGTTGATAACATTTCGAATACTCTCTGGATTGTTTAAAAGTTTAAAGGTATGAATGAAATAGTCTTCATGCTAATGGTAGTTGATGTGCATGCAAGCTTCAAACCAATGCTACCCTAGAGATCATATTAGTTGATGTCTAGGACGACAGTAGCATTTAGGCCTACGCCCCACTTATAGCGAAAGGAAAGGTAACATGATCCCAAAGCATGACGAAGCCTTACGAAGCCTAAGCGGAAAAAGTAAATGTTTGTGGTAATATAAAGTTTTCCTTGCATTGTTGTATTAGCACCTCCTTACAGTTCACATGCGTTAGTAACCAATCGTCTTATCTTCTTCATCACTACTTAGGACTCGACAGAGAAAAAGAAGAGAGAAAAACTTACATACTTGATGATCATAGCACATATTATATATTATTGAGCAAGCCGCCATGGAAACCGCCAGTTTTCGCGTTAATCCTTCCAATTTGCAATGATCCGTCGTTAACTGCATAAAACCTCATGAGGTTCGGAGCATGGGCCCGAGCGTCCCTGTTTTTGGGGAAGACTCTGTGCCGCAACACTATTTGAGCTTTACTAACAGTTTTAGATGGTGCTTGCGCTACCATTTTAAGACTTTGCTTTCAAGCTATTGTTTGGTTTTGAATGACAGCAAGTCAAATATCGCAGAACGAAAGAGAACAAGAACATATAAATAGTGCACTACTTAGGTTTAGTTCTGTAACTTCTTTTTGTTCCGTAATGAATACAACGCCTCAAGAGCCCAATGAGCAGTCAGACTCATTCCCAGTTATGGATGATATGATTGAAGAAGAAGGAGGATCAATAGATCCTCTTTTTCCCTGGAATCTTAGCACAGAGGGGCTACATGCTTCATTTGACTCTATGTCGCTTTCTCCGTACCGGGACTCCTCTTCTTTTGAAGCAGCACTCTTGGCAATCGAACAATTAGAGCATCAAATGCGTGAATGCTGGAATACGATTTCCTCTCTATATCAGTTATGCCAAATGATGTACAATTTGATTTTCTTTGATCACAGACTTGTGATGCAACTCCATGCATCTATGCCTGCAGCAGCTTTGCCACAGCAGAATGCAACCTTTAACGAAATGCACGTTCCATCTGTAAGTTCCAACCTGGCATGTCCGAAACACTTACTAATAGGCTTCCCCTGTTTTTGCATGTCCTTATTCTATTTCCCCAACTTCTTTAACTGTTACCTTATAGAATGGTCTACTTCCATCGAGCACTTTGTCCAATGCTACGAATCACACCCAGCATAATCATGCAAGGTCACTAGCAAACACGCCTTCTCAAGTGCAACGAGCTGGAACTGAACCTCATCGAGATCAGTTCAATGTCATCGTCTTTCCAGTTAGTCGGTATGTAAGTCATAGACGATCCAACAATCCGTCCAGGCGATCTAGGCCGTTTGAATGCCCACAATGCCAGGTAGCTTTTGGACGAAGAGTGGATTTAAACCGTCATAATCGCTCTTTAAGGCATCGCAGACTTTCGAACGATTACTTGCCCAACACATCTGAAGGTCATGGATAAAGGTATTGCCAAGACCCCCTCTCACATAAAAGATGTGGGGTTGCGACATGGACATAATACTCATCCATTATCGTGGACAATAGCCATTTTTTGTTAGCTTTCCCTTTTTTCGCTTTGAAAGAGTGCGTTGTGGACGTTCTTACATTTATGCTTGCATCTCTTCATTAAATATTTTGAAAATACTGTGTTACTTCTCATTAAATGATGAGATATGGGGAAAAGGAAAAACAGGCAACATATACGGTTCGGAAAGGTGAGTGTGTAAAGTAAGCACTAACCTCGTTTCTGGTGGTTTTTGGTTCCTTTGAAGCAGGCTGTAAGTAAAGCGTATTTTTTTCATTGCTCCGGATCAATTCGCTAATGATCTTGAACGATGCTCTTTAGGTAAGCGAATATACTGTATGAAAACAATGAAATCCCGCGTTTTAAAAAATATAATAGACATTGTTTTGACTGAAATCAAATGGGATGCTATTCAAGAACATCTTGATCATTTCCGAATGTAGATGTCGCGTGCTTTCCTTCTTCTGATTCGAGTCAGCTTTAAGGCAGACCAAGTTTTTTTTATGATCGGTAAAACAGCCTCTAATAGAGATCCGCACGTATTTAGGAGGTCATCGTACTCGGTCAGCCGCATTCTTGACCTTTGATAGGTGTCTGGGAATGCCATCGATGCCCATTATCTCAAGTTTCCCAACTATCACAAAAACAAAGTGAGCAAAATTCATTGGATAAAAACATATGCAAGTTACCTTGACAAGAACACCCCATGCTCGCATGATTTTGTACGTAACGCAAAAGGTGTGGCTGCATATTTGTTCGTCAATGGTACTGTGACATCAACTAAGCCATGTCGATCAATTAATCAATCTTGTCCCATAGAGAATAGATAAACCAAATATAGAACAGACGAGAGCCCACAAGTCAGTGCTGTTTGTCGTAAAGGAGAAGTAATTAACGGTTATTTCAGGACTTAGCTGTATGAGTTCTTAAAATTGTCTCTTTTCTAGCCAGATAATCATAGGCTTTGCATAATTTGCCAAACGAGCCTGCATCGGCCGCCGTGTTTCATCTTTCCGGAATTAAAACGCAATAGATTCCTGGAAAAGGAAACGCTGATGACACGGATAGGTGAAGCTTCTTGCAGCTAGCGGCTGAGGAAGTTCAAAGGCTTTGCTTGGCATTCTCACAAACGCTTAGAAATAATGCGATAATTAAGAACATCTTTGAAAGGGAAAAAGAAGGAATCATTCTTATGCATGACCGAAACGCGTTTTTATTAAATAAAACCCCATTTTAACTAACGACTCATTTCGGATGGTTGCGAATCTCGCCAAGGAATAGGCCGTTTGACGTCGTTCGAACTGTCATTTCTAGGAACAAAACAAGAAATTTTCTTTTTTCTAAATCCTGTAAGTAACATCAATTATTTACGAAAGATGCATCATGTAGTTTCACTGTCTGTTATGTGCTCTCTTCATCTCCCATCGCGAGATGCTAGGAAAAACCAGTATTATTTTCTATGTCATTTATTCCGATTCTCGATGGATGCTTTGATATTACGAGCCGAGTTTTCCATTTTGGAATTAAAAAAATGAATATGAACGTTGTACCGTGTTTCTGCTTCTCAAGAATATCGACAAAGCAGTCCATATCTAAAGCACTGATGGGAAATTTTATTCGTTCCGTAGCAAACCCGATGATACCTTTTTGCACTTCTCGATACCTTTACTCTCAGCCTACCAAAGCGCCGCGAATGAGTGTTGCCCCATCTATTAGTTCGTTTGTCGAGCTGGATAACTTTCAGCTGTTTCATTTACTGACGAATCCACCAACTGATCCAGAATCTCACCCTGACTATCACTTCCGGCATGACAGCACGCCGCGTAGCAATACCGACACATCGATTGGTCCGTCTGTTGAACTGGATGTTCTTCAGTTGTGTCTTTATCTCTTTTATACAGTACTCCTTCGATAATTTAGCCTCACTTTGTGTTTAATTCTCAGTATTTTCAACTTTTTCTGGTGCGTTCACAAAGCGAGTGGACTGTAAATTACTATGTGATACTGCTTTATATAATTTCAACGTCTTGGTGGTCCTGTCAGCGTGAAAATTAGCGGGAAAGTATGTAGTGATTCTCATCGTTTGCTATCCTTCACACATGTTCGTGAACAAATAAAATGGAACCCTGGACAGCTTTGGGTTGTTTGCGCTGGTAGGTGCCAGGTTGGTCTCATCCAATCAACTTTTTTTATATTCTAACTCCATTTAGCGCTTTGCTTGGGTAACATTGATTTTCTTTTCCACTTGCTTGAATTCTTGTCCGAAACTTCATACAGATACCAAAGTTACATGATCTGAATGCTAATTATAGGATTGATGAATATACGTACAGAAAACCGAAGATCGATCATAACTTTACCGAAGTTACCAGCAAATGATTGGCCATCCCCTGACAAACTTGCCTCTGCCTATAATAATACAGCTATGGAACAAAATTTCAATGATGCGGTGCTTGTATTTGACAATATCAAACATTCAATTACCATTATTGCGCAAAAACAACGTCAGCACCTCGCTTCGGTCGCTTATTGACAAGAAGATTCTCAGTATTTGAACCAAGAACTAATGTTTTCGAGCCTCCTGCAGATGGGAGCATTGGTACCCAATGTACTATCTATTATTTAATAAAAAGATAGTGCAGCGAGAATTACAAAGAGTTCAATAACAAGAGACATTATGCAGTCAAGTACTGTAATGTTGCGTCCTGAGCTAGTCTGAGTTTGATTGTAAGATCATTGGGTGAAAGTCTTACTTTAGGTTCGCTATCTTCCCAGTTTCCGTAATCTGTGATGTTGTCGACCCTATGGCCTACAGAGAATTAACCGTATTTTTGTGTTATGAAACTCTAGCATAAATGTGGATGTCCTTTATGAATTTTAACATTGTCTCGCCAAATAATCTGGTAGTATTACGTAAGCGTTTAGAATGGCATTTTGCTGCTTTTATTTGCTTTCGTTCATTATCACACCTCAAATCCCATTGTAAGTTCTTGCTGAAATTCATACACTGACGAAGTGCTATGGGGAAAATAATAGACCATCGTAAGGCAAATCAGCATTTAATTCTAACTTATATTCTGCTCTTCCCGTTTATCGCCCCGAAGAGCAACTCTTTTCTATCAGTGAGACGAGAATTTTTAAACGAAGCTAAAGGGTTAAGGGTCAGTTGGCTTAAGATAACTGGCTGCACGGTAAAAAATACCGTCCTTTGCCTAGAGAGTGACAGTGACTCGAACATTTTACTGAGACTAGCATATTAGAATTGCACCTATCTTTCATGCAGCCATCATTATCTGACAGTTGGCGTCGTTTGAGACCTTTTTAACAGCGACCAGATAACCGTTTTCACACTCCGCGTGCGACATCTTTTTTTTTGTGCAGAAAAAAAAGAACGTATTGCTCTTACCCTGTCTAGCCAACAAGGAATAGGTTGCGCATCTTATAGTGCCGAACTTGTCTTTTTCTTGGATGCTTTTTAAATACAGTACAAAGAGCAGCAACCGTACTACCAAAATTGCATCATTGATACCTGGTGACTTGTGTGTTAGAGAGAGAAAGAGAGAAAGCCCAATCCCTTTTTCTCACGGGCAAAAACGAGAGATCAGGCTTGGACCAGTCACAGAGCGCTGTTGAGCTGGGTTGCCATGGATGCGGAGCGGGATTGGGAATTCGTGCGTCAGCATGATAACCCAACCAACATCTTTTTTCCCTTTCATCTATCAACGTCCTTTCTCTCTTTTTTCTCTTTGTCTTCTACCCAAACCTTTTTGTAAATTTCCCTTTTCCTTTTGATTCTTTGTTTTTCCCAAGTGCTCTGAATAATCTCTGGATATGCCGCCCGGTAATAATAACACCGACTACAGCTCGATTCCGTTGATATCTGAACGGCCACAAAAGGTAACGATTTTACATATCCCAAATGTCCCTGTTTTTTTTCCTCCTTTTCCCTTGTTCTTTCTTTGACTTTCTGTTTTCTCGTCCCCTTTTCTTTTAGAAACAGCAAGTAAGGAGGCGTGTCGTGATAGGAACCATGGTTGCAGTTGGTGTCGTTAGCGTGATCCTGATAGGCTATCTGATAACTCCGTTTGCTGCAAAACCAGGTGAAAACAGAGTCAAATATGAAAAAGAGGGGAACTTAGGGGGGATAAGGGAGAGAGAACGACAAGGAAAGAAAACAGAAACTTACCGTCTGGTCGGTTATTCTTAGTGGACCGTCGAAAGAATGTGATCATGATGATTAGTGATGGATTTGGTCCTGCTTCTGAGACGTTTGCCCGTCAGTATCACGGTTGGCGCGAGAACTTGTCACCCCGAGAGAACCTTCTTCCGCTTGACAAGATCCACGTGGGCCACAGCAGGACAGAGAGTTCGTCGAGTCTTGTTACAGACAGCGCAGCGGGAGCCACAGCATTCTCTTGCGCTTTAAAGTCGTACAACGGCGCCATCGGTGGTAAGTTCTATCGGAGAATAATCCTTCTCGTTTCCTCCCCCTTTTTGCTCTTGTCCTGTGTGTCTTATGGCTGTCGGTTTGTAGTGGATCCCAGACAGGTGCCCTGTGGTACTGTGTTGGAATCTGCGAAACTCCAGAAGAACATGCTGACTGGTCTCGTGGCAACTTCGCGTATTACACATGCCACGCCTGCATCTTTTTGTGCTCACGTTATCGATCGAAATATGGAGAATGAAATCGCCGTGCAGCAAATTGGCGAAACACCTCTTGGCAGAACCATTGATCTGATGTTTGGTGGTGGTCTATGTGAGTTTCAGAGCAATAAAACCGAGGGAAGTTGCCGGGCGGATGATCGGGACCTGCTGCAAGAAGCTAAGGATAAGTATGGTTGGGAAGTTTACACAACCCGATCAGAGTTCGATGCTCTTACATCTGCGACAGCACCTTTGCCTGTTATGGGATTATTTGCTTCTCAGGTAAACAAAGCGATAAAACAAAAACATGATTTTTTTCTGACACATGCCCTGACGACGTGACTCATGCAATACATACATCATATAGCATATGTCCTACGAAATGGACCGAATTCCGTCAGAACAGCCGTCTTTAAAGGAAATGACACAAAAGGCACTTGCTATCCTAGAAGAGGCTACCAGAGGTTCCGATCGTGGCTTCTTTTTGATGATCGAAGGAAGCCGTATCGACATGGCAGGTCATACGTAAGTTTTTTTTTTGTATTCATGCATCGAAGCCACTGGATTAGATAAACAAATGGGCCCTCTGCCGCTTTCCTTTTTGTTTTATTTAATAGAAATGACCCTGCTGCTCATGTTCATGATATTTGGCAGTATCACCAAACGGTTGAAGTTGTCAAGCAGTTTGTAAACGAACATCCAGGTACGGTTGTCATTTCTACCAGTGACCATGAAACGGGCGGCTTATCACTTGGAAGACAATTGACTGAAGATTATCCCGAGTACAAATGGTAAAGATAGTGAGAGATAGAGAAACGTTCTTTGTGTGAAAAGGCATTGTTAACGGATCGATTCCCTTTTCCTTTTTCTTGGATTCTCTCAGGAACCCTGAAGTCATTAGCCGAGTCCAAAACTCTTCCGAAGTTCTATCCCTTGCGTGGGCAGATGCACTAGAGCGTGGCACTGCTACTAAAGAGTATCTTGTTGATGAACTGATTTCGACTGGACTGGGCATCAATGACCCAACAAAGTACGAGATCAACCGAATTTTCGCTTGGCAAGACAGGAACAAGACCACAGAAGAGCTTGCATGGTTGTTCTCAGATATGGTTAGCAAACGTGCATTAATTGGTGTAAGTTGTAATCGTTTGCAAGTTACGCCCGATGGAACTCATGCAAAGAAATAGTGGACAACCCATGGACATACTGCCGTGGATGTGAATCTTTATGCCCACGGCGTTGGAGCCGAGAAACTGCGAGGAAGCCATGAAAACATTGAAATTGGAGATTTCATTGTGGATTATCTCGAGCTGGATCTTAACTCCATTACCAAAAAGCTGAAGGCGTAAGTTTTTGATGGACCCAACGGCTCAATGAAGAAGCTTACTGACATTTGATACGCTTTCCTTTTTCCATTTTACATAGAGATGACGCTTTTGGTCAGCGCGTCGGGTCGAATAAGATGAGATTACAAGCCAGATCTAACTATCACGGATAAACCTGCTTCAACCTTCCTTTTAAGAATAAATTGCATTCAATGCACTCATAAAGCATCCCATTTTCATTCCCATTTTCCTGCTTTTTCAGCGCAGTATAAATCCTCATCACCTTCCAACACAAAAGAAAAGCTTATAGCATAGTATTTTGGTTTGATGTGAAGATAGCTTTAGTAGTACGAAAATAGTTATTCAGTTCGAAAGTATATTTCATAATGTTAACATGCGCAACCGTTGAAATCCTTGGGATGATCACTGTCGATACGGATAGGGTCGTTGATATCGCTAATAATAATAAAATAGAAAAGCTAAGTTGGCACCTATCTTTATCAATAGGTTCTCTCGCCACTTGCCTGTACCTATATAGTAAATGGTATACAGGTGAGCATATGATCCTATTTCCCTCATCATCCCCACTGCACATGCCAAACCCTTAAAATAAAACCTTCACTTACAGTTCCACATCCGTTTCTTGTTGAAGTGCGTTTTTGGCGATGGTCTGGAAAGCCTGTTCGACGTTGATGGCTTCCTTGGCCGAAGTTTCAAAGTATCTTTATCCGATTTTGTTAGTGTTGGAAAGCGATTATCATAGACAGTTTGGAAATAGAACTATTATCAGCGAAAACTTACGGAATATTGCCTTTTGCTTGGCAGAATGACATGGCACGTTTTTGGGAGACCATGCGTTTGGATTCATCAACGTCAATCTTATTGCCTAGGACCACAAACGGGAAATTGTCAGGGTCGCGTGGTGAGGCCTGGACCAAAAATTCATCATGCCATTGACCTAATAGATAGGAAGACATAGAATTTTGAGTCAATCTTGCAAGCTTCTAGTAGGCAGAAATTGTAGACAAAGAAAGCGAGAAATGCTTCTTTCTCTTTCTCTTTCTCTCTCTCTCTCTCCCTCTTATTTTTTCTATCCTATTTCCAACCTAGTGATTCGTAGCTCTTGTTGTTATTCACATCGTAGACCAACACACAGCAGTCTGCTCCGCGATAAAAGGCTACACCCAATGACTGAAATCGTTCTTGACCTGCCGTATCCCAAATCTAAACTCGATTTTTTTTGTTTTTGTTTGATGTGAATATAGAGCACTGTTTGGCTTAATTCTTTTGAAAAGCGCTTACCTGCATGGTCACTAGTTTGTCGTCCACCATGACCTCCTTTGTTAAGAAGTCGGCACCAATCGTAGCTTTGTACTGGCTGCTGAATTTCTTATTCACATACTGGTTCATCAACGATGTTTTGCCAACACTGCCATCAAAAAACAAAGATGGATTGCGTTCAATGCAAGTTCCTTTTTTCCGATGTTTCATGCCATGTCCGTTTTATTTTTCTTTACCCGCTATCACCAAGAATGATAACCTTATAAAGAAAGAAAAGTTCGGTTCTTTTAGTGTTCCATTTTCCTCGGTGCGATGCAGCAGGTCATCAGGGACAACCTCGACGTACCTTAAGCAAAACTTTCTTACGAGTAGCCATATTTCCCAAAGTATACTAAGATAACAAACGAAGAAGACAAAAAAAGACAAGAAAAAAGAGAGCGAAGCTGGCACATTTCGACGTAATCCTTAGCGGTGCTTCAAATTTTTCTTCATTACAGGCATGGTCACGGAGCCCATAATCCTGAAGGCCACATTTGGGCATTTACTGTTGTCGGTTAAGCGACAGTAATGTAAATCAACCCTAGTGTTTAGTTTTGGATTATTCTCGGTTACCTTTTCCCCGTTTACTGATGACGGATAATCTTGCATATAAAGTTTAGGAGAAGAAAGAAGGCATTCGGTCTCTCCTGTCAAAAAAGGAAAGTCATCCAGTCATACGGAAGAAGCAGCTTTTGGGATGTTCTACGATTCACTTTAGTTTGGGACAAAACGCTTTTTGCTTGCAAATAAATGGGGATTGGAGGATCAGAGTAACTGTACAAATAACACTAAAAGCACTTAAAACTTTGCCACTCATAATCTAGCCCATTGAAGTGTAGCCATTGCTTTTAATTTCTGCAAAATCTGAGTTTATGATCTCTCTTTGCTCACAGAGCACAGTCCATGTAACCATGTTTTCCTTCTCCTATAGAACTAAATGTTGCCTCGTTACATTACCCAGCTTTGAAATAGTACTAAGTTCTATGTTATGTTCTCTTGCTCATTGGCTGTTTGCAATGTATTAGAGACTTAAATAAATTATGTGCTGTACAATGCGTTCATCCTATGGGTAGCTTACACTATCTTCTTTATTTTTCTTTATTTGGAGACGTAAGTTAGACCATGAGGTTTTTGGGTCTAACCTCCTTTTATCATGTTAGTTAATTCAGTGAAAGGACCCTGCATTTTTTTTTATTTTTTTTCATTTCTGAGTTCTACACTTATATACTTGGGATTAAAACTCCTTGAATGCACATACACATACACACATAAACAAACTGATACACATGCGCGCACAAACATCAAGACATGCACCCACAAATACACGCACGCTCTTCTCTTTCTTAACCCTTCCCCCCTTTTTTTTCTTTCTGGATTCACGCACGCCTTTTTAATCACTTGAATGTTGATCATCTATATTCAGACACATACACACGCACTCATTCACTCACTTGCTGAAATTCACTCACTCCCATTCCATGTTTTTGTTCTATTCTTTTTTTTTCTTTTCTCCTTTTTATAATTTAAAAATGCAGCCTCCTTTTTCTTAAACTTTTTTTTAAATTGCACATATAAACAAACGAAGCAAATCCGAAAAATAAGAGAAAATTGTCTTTCTTTTTTATTTCTTATTCTTTATTGTTTCCCAAATGTCAGCTAAACTTACCTTCTCAGACCCTTTTCACCCAACTCATTATCCTATGGCAATGCATCCTTCCTGGTCAATGTATCCGTGCGGTGATAGCAACAACAAGAATGAAGAGAAAGAGGATGATGATGATATTCCTCTTAGTCAGGTCCTTATGCGACATCCTTCCCGGTCCTTGTTGGATGACACTTCGGACGAAGATGATGAAGACCTTGTACCCATTGCTGCACTTCAAGGCGATCGGAAATATGGTCGTTCGGCTGCGGAAAAATACAAGGAAAGGGTCCGAGGCAAGTTAGATCATGATGCATCCTTGCAGGCGAATCATCGACGACGTTCCTATGAACCCGCACGTGTAACCCATCCGGCAGTACGCTCCTCTTTAGCCATACGATCCATGTCCCTCCACCATCCAAAATCCTCTGGTTTGTTCCGAGACCATCGTAGTCACCATAGCAGTAGTATGAACAGCAGCAGCGCTGCCGATGAGGACGAGGAGGATGACGACGATGAGAACGATACGGATGATGATTTACCACTAGGAGTCATGGTTCCACTCCCATCCGCAACAGGTCCTGCTCCTCCTCTTTTTTCCTCTTTGAAATATCCCCTTTACCCTCATCAGCATCCTCATCACCGTGAACAACCACAGTTGGGATTCGCCGAGAGTTTGCAACATGCATTCGAAGCTGTCATGCACCGACATTAAGTCCATGCAACATTTATTATCCCCCCTCTCTCTATATTACTTACTACTATTACTACTTTTATATTATTGTTCTATGAAACAAAACTTTTCATTTAAAAAAGTTTTTGTGTGTACTATGTTTCTGTTTCTTTCTTTTTTATTCTTTTTTCCTCCCTCTTTTCTTGCCGTTAGACACCAAGACAAAAAAAAAAGAAAAGGGAATTGCGGGAAAAATTAAGATAGAGAGAGATAAAGAATGATGAGAAACAGGGATGCGGGAGTTATGGACATTTCATTGGGGATTTTGCATTCAACGCTGATCAAACCATTTTCTTCCTTTCCCCTTCTTCCCCGAACTCCTTTCTCTCACTCTCTCTCTGTCTCTCTTTCTTTGGATGCATGTTCATCTATTCCTTAACCCGAGAAAAGAAAAAAAAAACAAACCCTCTTTTTGGCATTCAATCCAAAGAGCTTATTATTTCTCCTCATTCTTTTGTATCAGAAATTTCTTCATAAAATAAACTTTTGTCACTATGGAAAAAAAATTGAAAACTTTTTGTCGTGCGGAAACTAGTAAGGGTCCATGGATTAAATGGCTACCACTCCTTTCTCTCCATAAGAAGAAGAAAGAATAGATCATTGTCCTGTCTTTCGTTTTCTATAGAAAATGCTAACCAAAACGAGAGAAGCGCACAAAGACTTTTACACAACGTTACATCTTCCTGCACTTTCATCTCTCTGTCAAATAGCATTGGTCAACAAAAGAGTACTAATAGAATATACCTACCTCATCTGAATACCTGCCGAGTGCCAACTGTTATTTTTCTCTATCTCTCTTTCTTTTGGCATGCGGTAGTATGATGCCATCATGCAGTGCGGATACCTTTTTCTCCCTTTAAACTTTTTTTTTTTGGCTGTTGTCTCCAAAAACTTGTGTTACTCTATTTCTATTGCAAAAAGCGGAATATGACAAGTCGGAAGAGATCATTTCATCTTTAAGCAAATAGAATGGATCCAAGAGAATATAAATGATTTCTGTAGAAGAGAGCACGGGGTCCATTTCGCCATGGTGACGGCGTGGAGCGGCACAGAAGCAGAACATAATGAAAACGATAAACTCTCATTCCTTGGTTTCGACTTCATTGTGCGTTAGTGCCCCGTGCAGCAACGAATGGGTCAGATCCTGGTTCAGATGTCCTTTGGAAAGGGACGATGTAGCTCGCTCCTTGTTTTCTCTTTTTCTCTTTTCTCCCGCTCAAACAATGCAATGGATCCATTACATCATAAAAACAACTCCATGAGCTAAAATATCCGGACTTCCTTTCGTAGCTTTAGCCATTGAACCAATGGATCCATTTTAAAAAAAAATTGAAATCGCTTACTCCCTTTTTTTCCTCCCGTTCGACCATAGAGTCAAAAAAAAAAAAAAAGGAAAAAAAAGGACGTTGAAATTTTTCTTCCCAAATAAAGAAGACCAAATGATAAAAAAGATTACGGTTTTGTGTCACTACCCTCGAAATGCCTCATGAAGCAAATTGGAAATAAAACGAAATAAAAGAGAAGTCAATAATTTTTCTTGCTTGCGCTGCTTTGTTCTTTGTTGTTGATGTTGGTTCAATTATATCCGCTATCATCACGATATTTGCTTGGTCGCTTGTCTTGTTCTTTCGAATTAGACTTGAGTTGTTTCCACAAAGTCGTTTTCTGCATATGTGCCTTGCACAGTTTATCACGAGCACCTTGCAGTCGTTGTAAGTATTCATTGCTAAAGTTGATGTTCTCTAATAACAGTTCGCGTACGCGCCGCACCGCTTCGATGGCTTCTATATCCTCTCCTGAATTACTGCTTTCTTTTTCATCTCCTCCTCCCCCTTCTTCCTCTTTTCTTTTTCTTTTCTCCGGTGGACGTTCGAACGTGAGATCGAGATAGCGAGGGTCGTCCTGATGAAGAATGGCACTCAGCCTGCTCAAGATTTTGTTAAAGTTCTTTTCACTCTCGATAAATTCCATAGCACTTCGGGCTAACGCTTCGATTTGACGTGATTTGAGAATACGATGAAGTGCTGGTCGACGGACGATATCGGTAGGCGATTCAATTGGACTCAAAATGTCTAACCGACCCTTTATATTAGCAAAAACAAAGAACAGAACCTTTCCTTCTTTTCTTCTTCTCAAACCTTCAATATTAATCAAGGAATAAGGATCGCTTTCTTCATCAGAAATCTCTTCATCCATTCTCTTTCGCTTTCGTTTTATCACTGTTCGTGTCTTGCCCGCATTGGTATACTTTGATTTGATGAAGAATAAGTTTCATCTTCATGTCCAGAATCTTACCCCGCCCTCCCCTTCCGTTGTCTTTTCGTTTACCTCAGTTTCTTCTTGCAATGGTTTAGGAGCGCGCAATTTGTTACCACCGAATTGTGCATCAGAAGTAGCCCATTTCTTCAGTAATCACATAAAAAGGACAAAAGTCAAGGATAAAATGAAGTAAATAACAAAAAAGCAAAGTCTGTTTTCTGTCTTTTCTCATTAGAGAAAACACATGGGCATAGGATTGGAAAAAAAAGGATATGTTTATAACCACGATTATGAGGAACTAAGCCAACTTGATCGGAATCGCTGTCTTCATTCTCCTGTATCCATTTTGCAGCGGCCGGCACTGAACTGAGAGAAGGCAGTGTTGTGTTGGCTGAGGGGTTAGTCGGTGCCATCGCCGTAGTATTGGTAGTCGTAGAGAGGGTCGTCATGGAGTTAGCTGTAGATAATGGTGCTGGTGGTGTTGATGTAGCAGTAGCGTCCATGGATTGCCTGGTTGCAATTATAAGAAAAAGGGAGAAATAAAAAGAAAAAAGAAAAAAAACGCAATACGCAACACAGACACGCAAACTCACATATAGACTCCGAGCCATATGTCTTGTGTGCCTTTACACACTTTGGTATGTGACTTTGTACTGGGGATAAAGATTTACGCTTTGCTGGGTATGAAGTGATTTTGTCCGTCTTGTGCGGTCATAGTGGATGTCGGTCGCAGAAAGCAGACTGCCACAGTCGAGCAAAAAGCTACAGAAGGATATCGCAAAAACAAAAGTTGCTGCACAAACATTGAATGTCATATTACTTTTACTCTTTATCCTTCTCTTCTTTATTTGACCGAAAGACTCGTGTATCTTTCATAACGTATATGAATAGCTTTTTTTTTTTTTTTTTTAGAAAGGTAAGAAGGAAAAAGGTAATCAATGCCTTTGCTGGTTCGGATAATCGCTTGAATCTGTGTCATCCAAAAGGCTTCAGATAACTTATATTCAGAAAGCAGTAGCTTGACATCCCGTTAGCAAAGGAAAACGTCTGGAGAAAACGTTCATATAAGGAACGGAGCAGTGCGTTGGCATACAATGCTTATGTATCATCCAAACGTTTTGTCGTTGCATGAGTCGGAAACATATCGATTCAAACGAACTTATACTTTCCATTTACGTATATTACATTCCGATCGTTGGACAAATGCAAGCTTTGTCGTCCGGGTCCTTCTAATACTAAAACAAAGCGATTGACCTTTGTGTGAAAGCAATGATTTCCTTTTCTTTTACTAGCGGATTTTGGTCTTATTTTTAATGAAAGGTGAGAGATTAAACAGCGACATCAGCAGTAGCTTGTGCACTAGGTGCTGCCTCGCGTCTTCGGATGGCTGATGCAAGAACCTGCGACCGGAAGGATGAACCCTTGGTACGTTCGATAATCTGCTGATATACTGAGGTAATTGGTGTGTTCATGATAACCGTATTCTAGAACGCATCGTATTAATCCCGGTGTGTCTCCTCTTACGCTTTAATCAATGCTTACCTCTTCAAAGTCAATCTTGGCGTCCACGCGTGTATCTCTGATCAAGTTGACGATCCATTTCTCGCCTTCTTCCTGGTTCAAGTTCAATGTCTGCGACATGTCCCTATCAAAACCAATCAATAAACAAAATTGTCTTGTCATAGGTCTATGACACCTACTTGATATTGATCTTTTGATGGATTCGGCAGTAAGTCTCCGAAATAAATTGTCTAGCATTTTCCATGAAATCCTCCTGAGTAGCGACGAGGAAGAAGTCATTGCTCAGTACTTCCTCACATTCCTTCAATTTCTTTTGTGCGCCTTCAAAGTCAAAGTGAACGTAAAGAGCTTCGATAAATTCGGTAACGGGATCTCGGTGCTCATATGACTCTTGTTCGATAATCTTCACCAACTCCTTCATTTGACTCTTTCTACGCTTATTGGTAACGACGGCTGTTGCCAAGTAACGCAAAATCCAGGGACAGGAGGTCTGAATAGTGTTGATGTACTGTGGGGCGAAGAACATATCGACAATGCCGTCACGACCTTTAGGATGGTTGAAAAAGACGAACAAAGACCAGTGAATAAGCCAAGTGCGTTGCTGAAGCTGATGAAGTGGTGATGCAAAGTTCTAGAAATCTCATGTTAAACTCTTCGCCCGTCTTAAATGCTCCTTTTGTTTTATCACTACCTTTTGATCAATAGCCTCTCTCAGCTTTTGCATTTCTTCCAAGGCAACTTCCCAGTTACCAGTCAAGATTTCAGCTGCCAACTTTCCCCACAACGCAGAAAGACCGGCTTCGGTGTCGGGTGACTAGAAATTCAAAAGACGTTTAATAACCTTGAGATTATTCCCGTTTTGTATCCCTCATTGCATTACCAACACGCGGAAGTGATATAACATATCAGCAGCACCTCCATAATCACCACAGTTGAATTGGAACTGACCAAACTGATACAGGATTCGGATTCTCTCTTCTGTAATCTAAATTGAAATAACAATTGTTGGTTTCTGCTTCCCAGTCAAAATTCGAAATTCCGTTTGATCACATTACGTTATGGTTCTCCTTCAGGTACTGCAAGTTCTGTGCCTTGTCATGACGCAAAGCCGCAATCACTTCAGGCTTTTCAAGGACTTCCATGACCTTCTGGGCTTCAGCCTGAAGCTCTTCCAGCTGTGAAAGCACCTTTTCTCTCTTTCCAGCGAATTCTACAGAGTAGTACAAGTTGATCAGGGCTTTCCGTAATGGTAAAGGTAAAACTGAGCTGTACCTTTTGGTGTCTCGTCGATATGATGAATGTTTTTGTATAAATCCACAACAAAGTCGACCATGTTTGTATCGCAAAGTAGATCATACTTTGCCTTAAGCAAATCGTCAGCTGCGTACACCTATTGATGCATCACGATAAGTTTCTTTTCTCTCATATAATCTCTCCAAAAGCACCTTTTTCAATTCCAAGAATTCTAGAAGGGGAAAGACAAGATGGCGGTCCAGAAATGGGATCATCCGCTGGGTCAAGTCATATTTAGCGGCCATGGTGTCAGAGTCAAGGGACAGAGGAAGGACTTGCTAACGATTTTTAAAACGCGAAAAAAAACAAAGCTCGGCGTTTGAATTGCTTTTCGGTGGCTGACGTTGACGAACGGCTGGTCCAACATTATTTTTATTCGCACCGTTACATGCACTGCGTTTTTGTATGGTACGTAAGCTCGCTTTTCACGAGAGTACAAACGGACGCAGCCATTGACTGTTGTAACTGTGCAGATAATGCATTTTAAACGGGTTATACGTCGAATGCAAATAAGAACCTAAGGTGAACGGAGCTTGAAATATGTATTGGTCAAAGACGAAAGCTTAGCATAAAGTCATTCTCCTTTCACCCCTACTTCAGCACTACCAAAGTAATATGTGATTCTGTTCAATTTGTACTGAGCATATTTTGTAAAAGCTTTTTCTCGGTCTGATAAAATCTCGAGATTAATTGAGTACGATTCCGGTATTCTTCTTCTCTTTCCCTTTATTCAGCCTCATGGAAACGCTTGCTGTTATATTATGACGAACTGCTATACTGAGATTAGAAAAAATACGCTTTATCCTCCTATTCCAACCAGGTAATTTTTTTTCTCAGTGGACGAAATGTAAGGTCAGTATCTTCGTTAGTTTTGTATTTAATTCAAGATATAATCCGGTTTAGGCAAGTGGGACAAAAAGATAGGTGCATTGATCAATTCAAGAGCAATTGCCGATAAAAAAGTTTTGCATCCTGCAAACAATTAGCTTTCCTACTCTTCAAATTTTTATTTTCCTTGTCGATATATGTCGGGAGCTGTGTTAGTGCCAAATAGGCCTTTGTAATGGAGGATCAATCGATTGCAATATGGGCACGCAGAACTCACAATCACCGGTTGGATGTGTGAGTATCAGCTCATTTGGCTTGTCAATGTATTCCCACATTTAATAGAAAAGAATCGTCCTAGATCAAAAATTTGACTGCGGTAAGCGTTTCGTTAAGATTCCCGCCTACTATTAGTGTAATAGCCGCATCCAATTGCCAAAATAGCGTTATGAATAAGAATTTGGTTTGTTATAATTGAGCCGATCATCAATAGCGGAAAACAAAGTTTGCAATGTACAGACATTTATGGTCAGTTTTGGCTTGATGCTTATTGACTTTTTTAGTATTTCTGTTTAGTGGACTTGCATGGCCGCTTTAGCTGGATAGCTCCGCTGGTTTCTCCTAAACTGCCTCGATTACAATTAAATTGGATCAACTTGTATATTATTAAATACTTTTTGCCACCACTCTTGGATTGTAGCATAGACTTATGTCAAAGCTGAAAGTTACGAAGCAGGCTTATGTTTTTGACTGTTTGGTCAATGTCATCGACGTCACATTGGTAATAAAACCGGTCCCAAAACCGGTCCCCGAGGGGTGAGTTTCACCTCAGCTTTTCGGTTTTCTCTCTTTTTGTTCTTTTTCTTTCTTCACTCTTTACGTATACACCATTCAGTCCTTATAACAAAGCATATTGCGGATAAAGCCAACGGCCTAAAGACTCCCTCTTTCTTTCTTTTATTCTTTCTCGTTGTTTTCTACCCTTCTTACTTCTACTTCGCTCAGTTGCAAACTTGGTCATTTCGCCCCTACGCCATATGCTAATTCTAAAGCACAACTCACTCAGCGTCCAAGACTTATTTACTATTGAACGAGTAAGATTTCGACTTTTAAAGTTGCGTCCCCATTGTACTCATTGCTCTTTTTGGTACAGCAACTTGTACGATGGTTGGACAATAAAGGACGGCGTATTAGCCCCGAGCTCAACGTATTGGATCTCAGTCGCACGGACGTTTATGGTCATCTTTTGGGGTTGTTTGCCGACCTCAACGTCTACGATACACTACGTACAACCCCGTCACAGGTCCTTGATTTTCTTATTGACGTGGATGCTGCCTATTTGGATGCACCCTATCACTCGTTTTATCACGCAGCCGATATTGTGACCATGTTGTACTACCTACTTTATGAAATGGGGGCCATGCGATACCTATCAGATTTGGATGTGGCAACGCTTCTTTTGGCTGCCCTGTGTCATGATGTTGGCCATGTAAGTGAAATGAGGAAAAAAGAGAGAAAAAGGAGTTCGCCAAATAGTGTGCATGCAAAATCGCTCACACGCAAGTTTGTTTTTGTTTGTTTGTGTGTTTGATGATCTGCAGCCGGGATATAATAATCTGTATCAAGTCCATTTCAAGACCGCTTTGGCGTTACGTTACAACAACACATCTGTGCTTGAATCTTACTCCGTGGATATTACCCGTGATCTCCTGCAAAAACACAGACTCCTCAAAAACGTCAATGAGCGCGAAATTACAGGCACACTTGAGAGCTTCATCCTGTCGACCGATATGATTTATCACTGCGAACTGCAAGAAATGGTTGGTTCTCTTGAATCAACTTTAGCCGATTGTACATGGCTTGACAGTGGAAGCGACACTGAGAGTCTCGTCTTCTCGGAGCCATTTTCTCCAACGCCTACAAGTACCCATGACGGGTTTGCTGAAGAAGAAACAATGAACGAACTATTATTAGATCAGCAGGACCGTCACAGTTTGTGTCGAATTTTACTTCACGCAGCGGATATCAGTAACACCGTCCGTCCTTGGCCGATTTCCAAACAATGGTCGGACTTGATTGTCCAGGAATTCTTTCGCCAAGGCGACGCTGAAAAAAGCGCGGGTCTGCCTGTATCACCCGGCATGGACCAAGATGAAACCGATCAGCCGACGATCAGTCTGAAATTCGGTGACTTTCTGGTTAAACCGTATTTTGAAGCACTCGCCGCCCTTTTACCCCCAGTACGCTCCTTTCTAGATACACTGGCCGAAAACCGCAATGAATGGCAACAGTTGAAAAAGTGTCCTGCAGACATGGCCCTCACACCGCCGCCTCCTGCATACGAGAGGTATCTACCAACTATAATACTCCCACCTCGGCCCGCTCCCAATCCAACAAGTCGAAGAATCAGTATTCCTCCTGGTATGGTCATGATCCCTGATAAAAGGCGCTTGATGGGTTATCGAAGTGCAAGTCATCCCGCAGCCATGCCGGTGCTGGCAACTCCGCCTGACGTAACCGTCGATCCCGCATTTGGACGACGAAAAAGTGAACAACCGTATCCCATTGTTCTTGGATCATTCGATGCTGTTTCTATGGTTCATCCTCACCACTGACATTCTTTTTTTTTTCTCTCTCTCTTTTTCCCTTTCTGCTGTTAAATTTTTACTTTCCGCATAGCATCATTATAGATTTCTTTTGATATACATACATTCCATTCTGTTTCTTCTATATATACTTTTTACTACTTCTTTTTTGTCACTTTGCAGTCATAGAATTTATCTTTTTCCATTTTGTATTATATCATTTGCTTCCCTTTTCCCCTCTCTTTCTCCTTACCTTTCTTTTGAATGTTTAGAATAAAAAGCCGCAAAAAGGAATAGTTAGTCTTGCGCTGACCAAGAAACAGACAGATTCCGGACCTCCTTTCTTTTTGTCAAGAAAACTCAGAAACCGGATCTACTTTTTTTCCTTTTGACCAAATTCAGTATAACAGTCAAGGACGACCCACGTTTCTTATATCCGCAAACATAGCTAAACTTGTTTTTGGGATGCAGGATTTCAAAGACTTTCTTGTGCAACGTCTAAAAAGGCACATGGCGCCCCCTCAAGCCATACCAACTTTTTTACATTTCCGCCGTGTGAAAAGTTTTGCTTTGATGTACGTTAGAATGAGAAGTTTAAGGTCGCTTCTTTTTCCTAATTTTTTTTACGTTCACTCCTAATTTCTTTTTGCATTCTTTTCTTTTCTTTTTTACCTTTTTTTTTCTCCTAGATCAACTGTTGCATTTAGATGTCTATAGAATTACCTACCCTGGAGACCATTCTATGCGATGTCCATGGCGATCGATTTCAGGAATTTGCCACCTATCTCCAACAAACCTATTGTATAGAAAACCTTTCGTTTTGGCTCACAGTACAACAATATCAACAGCCTTCAGAAGCAGCCTGTGACAAGATCATCACCAGTTTTATTGTTCGTAATGCTCCACAAGAAATCAATATTCCTTGCGACATGCGTCAAGCTATCCTGAATCAATTCGAACAAGGACAATACCATCCCAAGATCTTTGACCATGCAGCCAGCTATGTTTTGGAGCTAATGCGGGCAAACTCATTTATCCCTTGGCTCTTGCACGCCACCTCAATGGCCTCCCCCACCACTTTCACATCATCTACGTCGTCCTCCCATTCTACCTCTTCTTCGTGTTCTGCATCCTCCGTTATCCGTCGTTCCCTTTCTTCTAAACGATCATTTTCTTGTTCCTCAATCGATTCAAATCCAGACAGATTTGCAAGAGTATTCAAACGGGTCAAAAGGATTCTTCGGCCAGAACTCAATCTACCTAGTTCGGCCCGAAGGTTTTCATGGAAAAAGAATTGAGCCATCATCACTTATTTATTTCCCTTCATTACTCCAATTCTCCGCAATTCGTCTTTTTTTAAAAAGCAGCTTAGAAAACAAGAAAAAAGAACTATCTTTTTACAGTTGATCTTTTACGTTTCATAGAGATTCCCCAATTCACCTCTCTATTTTCCCTCTCCTTTTGTGTAGATTAAGCTTTTTTGTTTCCCTTTCTCTTTTTCATAAAATTACCATATAAACGATCTTTTTCTGTTTACGTAGTACAGCATGATCTTGTGCATGTTTGTTTTGATTGGCCTGAAGTGCGGAATGATCTCTTTTTTTAGTCAGTTGCCGAAATGCATGTTTTATAGTTTTCATTTTTATTTCCGATCGTTTTTTGTATAGCTCCATTACAAACTTCACATTGAAACAAAAACATCAAAAACAGAATAGTCTTATGGACCCATTTTTTCTCTGACAGAGAAAAAAACGAAGAGAAAGAAGGGGGGGGGGAAAGAGACTCCTAGTTCGGTTAGTAAGGAAAGGAAAGAAGTAAGGACAAAGATCGCTTTATTTCAGGAACTAAATGTACAGTGACTCTAATTCCCTTTTGACAAAATGCAAAGAAGCTAGAGCTAATCAAGAAAAAAGTGGTAGTTTACTTCATCTCTTTTGCCAAGAATTAGTTCTGCCGATGATTTACTATTGCATTGGTCCTCCAAAAGAAATACCTAATATAAAAACTAAATGACCTCGATGAACCTGAAAAACATGTGTTTGTTCATTCACGCATACATGAGCGGGCATTGAACACTACTTTTTTGATCGTGTAACGATCGTTTCTATATCAACATGATGTGGCAAACAGAAAACTTGATAAACTAAAAGAAGAGTAAAACAAGAAAGTCTTAGTACAGTTGGACAATAGCATGCCTCTGATGGATTTGGATAGCCAAGACCAAAATTTACACATGGTTTCATTTCTCAGTATATTGTAAAACGTTAGAGCCTTGTCTAAGAGTGGATAACCGAAACTTTGATGAAACAAAAAAAAAGGGAATAAGAGCTGCTACTGCGCATGGAGCAAAGCATTACTTGAATCAAAAGAAAACAAGGAACTTCGAAAGGGCTAATGCTTGCCCTTTAGACTAAACGTACTATTCCTTAAACGTTTTTCTTTTGTGCTTGATACAGTTAGCATCACCAAATTGCAGATTCTCTTTTAAGTTTAGTGAGATCCCCATAAAATTGTCAATAGATCGAACGAAAGGAAACGCTTAAACCCTGCTCCTTCGAAACGAGTGGTCATACATTCTGATAAAAGGAAAAAGGATAAAGATGAATGACCTTTTCACATGCACTAAAATCATCCTACACCTGTAACCCATCCATGATTTGGACAGGGTATGATTGAACTATTGACCTTCCGATCATTCTTTTCTTTTCCTTTTACAATACAAGCCTAACCAACAAAAGCCTTAGTTCTCTGTACTAAACAATAGGCCAATGATAACTTGTTATTTTTTTGGACTTGATTCTAATGCCGAGTTGCCGATAATGCGAGTCCAAGCGAAGTCCAGGTGCTTTTTTTGGAGATCATGTTCGTTAGCCTAATGAAAATAATAGCCTTATACTTTTATTTGCATTAAAATCCCTCTCATTTTCATTTTCGATCTTAGGTAATCTAATAACCCTCTCTCTTGATAATGAGAGAAGAAAAAGGAAAAAGGAAGTTTATTGAGATCTCTCTATTTGGGAAAGCGTAGCCGTCCTGAATTGGAAGTATGTGATGGCCCGAGGTTCCAAACGTTCCACAGCTAAGGTTAAAACAAATAGGATCAATTTTACGGTTAGGTCCGAGGATTGCGCTTTTGCATACGAATAAGGGCAATTGGGATGACTCACCATGGTGAGACAAAGCGCAAGTCTAGGTTGGCAAGAAGCAAACACATTCTTTGATAGCACCCAATCTTCTCCTTTCTGTCCCCCTTTCCTTTTCTCTAATGATTTGGCTGGGGTTTATAATATGCCCTTTCCCTTGTTATTATGACAAATGTCGACTCTCTTTTTCATTTTAAGCAATCTAGAATGACTCAACTGCACTCCAACACTTCGTTTCTGGTGGTTGATTGACCTCGCTAATCTAATTTCTCTTCCAACGATAAGCAATGATCGTCTTCTACGTCTTTTTTAGAATCACTGTTATTTTGGCTTCAATGTGCCAATGAGAAACTTTGATGAGCCCCGCATCGTGCTGGTGTTTATGTGGATCGAATAGGTGCATTATCTTCTATGTTTTAAAACGAGCTTAAGTTTACCTTGCTGTCATAAATTAGTTCTCCATTCTCTTCATATGCTATACCTTGGTTTGATTTATCCCCACGTGAAGCATGCTGTTTCTTTTGTTTGAAATCGGTTCGATTTTAGATAGGGTTAAGTTCGGCAGCTAGACCAGGGTAACACACGGCTGTAGTGCTATCTGTCAGCAGTTCCGTGCTGTCAAGCTTTGATTTCGGCATCTCAATGCGCAGGCCGTTCTCTGTAGCAGACCTATTGTTTTACTCAGAACACGGATCGCAATGTTCCAACAGCGCTTAGGAAAGGTAGACTGTTTCTCTCTCTGTGTGTAGGTGTCACCATAAGAAACAAAAGAAACAATAAATCCGGTCAATGGCTCCATTGCAATAATGACAGCGCCTCGGCTTTTTCTTATTCTATTTACCTTCAACACCAATAAAGGGGACGGAAAATGGCATTGGCAACCTTCATTCTTAGAGCTACAAGCAGCTGTAACACTGTTTGGGCATTGATGTGTACTTTGGGCGTTGCTTGGGTAGTTCATCTCGTATCATTATCGCCCATGCCGAGGAAACGCAACACACCACCCACCGTATTTCATTGAATCCCTTACCTTGGTAGCGCCATTAGCTTTGGAAAAGATCCTGTGAGTTTGTTGGAGAAAGCCTGGGCTGTCTATGAAAATGTGTTTACGATTGTCATCTGCGATCGTAAGATTACTTATTTCCTGGGAGCCGAAGCAAACAGGTTTGTCTTCAACATCCCTATCGCCTATGTCTCTGCCGCTGAAGCCTACTCGTCTATAGTCACGCCTGTGTTCGGAAAAGAAGTAGTATTTGATTGTCCCAATGAGGTGTTCATGGAACAGAAAGGTTTTGATAAATGCTGCACTACCCTAATCTTTCCTGGAATGAAGGGAGAAAACATCGATTTCTTTACTCAATGACTTACACCTGCATATCTGCATGTATAGGATGATCAAGCTTGGTCTCATTACCGAACAATTTCGAGAGTATTTTCCTCTTATCGAGCAAGAAACGAGGCAATATCTCGCACGATTCTCGAAAGGACCCTGCGAAATGGATCTCAGGTCAGGATTACACCAATTGATCTTAATGACGGCATCACATTGTCTCATGGGGAAAGAAGTTAGAGCTATGATAGAAACCAAAGTAGCCCCGCTATTTCATGATCTTGACCAAGGTTTGCATCCGATCACCTTAGTATTTCATTATCTCCCTCTAACAATCTACTGGAACCGGGATCGAGGTCAACGAAAGCTCAGCCAACTGTTTATGGATGTGATCCACAAGCGTCGAGCCACTAATGATATGGTATGCTATAGAAGATAAAAAGCTCCACTTGGCTAATTTTTCGTTCCCGTTCAAGCAACATAATGACATGATTCAACATCTGATGGAACAAAGATATGAAAACAGAATGCCACTTCCCGCTCACCATATCTTATTTGATGGTTGCACTCTTGTTTGGAGGTCAACATACGAGCTCTTCCACCAGTTGTTGGGCTATACTTCAACTGGCTCAACGACCCGATCTGATGTACGTCAAAAAAGCCGACGTGATCTTTTTGTTCTTTTACAAGATAGTTGATTTCTAGCTTTGGTTATTTTGATATCATATTCGTGAGGAACTTCACCGTCTGTTACCCTCAAAAGACGTCCCATTGACATTGGATATCATTAAGCAATGCAAGCATTTGGGGTATCCTATTCACGAGACGCTTCGTCTGCATCCTCCTCTTGGCAACTTGATGCGTAAAGTGGTGCAGGATCTGAGTCACCCGTCTACAGGCTATGTGATTCCCAAAGATACTTATATCGGGGCAGCAAACATGGTCAACCATATCGATGCTCGGTATTTTGATAAGCCTCGCCGGTTTGATCCCAGTCACTGGGAGCGCATCAAGCATGCTGCAAGCGAAAGCAATGCAGCAACGGCAAGTTTCGGCGAAGATTATGTATTCGGATGTGTCGCACTTTCATCGAGTCAGACACCTACCTACCTTTTTGTGATGGTAAGTTTCTCCAGATACAGAGAAAAAGAAAAACACGCGAACAGAAAGTCAACTATAAACTTTAAACAAAACTAGGGCGACATCGATGTATCGGCGAACAGTTTGGTTATGTTCAGCTGAAGACCGTGCTGGCTATGTTTATCCGTACACTAGATTTTAACCTGATAGAAAGCGGATTCCCTTCGGTTGAACCCCCATCAATGGTTTCTATGCCTATAAAACCAGCTGAAGTTCTCATTCAACCATTGAACTAGACTAATGAAGAGAAAAGGACATTCACCATATATGCAGTCTGCAATATCCATATGATTTTAGAGAAGAATTCATCCTATAGCTTAGTATGTTTGTCCTAGATTTTATCTTTCTTCTCCTATTGTAATGTAATACTGGGTTCAATAATTGCCACAGATAGACTGTCTTCTGCAGATCCCAGCTGACAAAGGCTATGCTAATCTAACAGCAATAAATCGGCACACAAGAATATAGGCGGTGTTACCCTTCATCTTGTACGTAATAAAAAATCTACCATTTTGCGATCGGCTTACATTCCTTTTGCAAACCGTTGACTCCTTGGTTAGGGTACATAACAAATGATCCTTGACCAGCTTTACGCGGTGCGCAGGGCAAGGGGGAAATTCCCCTACTCTATGCCGTCCTTAAATTACAGGTAATCCATATACCTCAAGAACGGTTTTCAAAGGAAAACCGATATACGCCACTGAACAATACTACCTAACATCGTAAAAAAAACAATTGAATAGAATGTAAACGTATCGTCTAAAATACCCTCAAATCTATGCACGCGGATCATTGAACTCACTGTCTTCTGTTTATTTGCCTTAATGGCAAACTCCAAAGCCAACTTACAGCTATGCACAGCACCATATCGCGATTGTAGGTCGTCTATACAAACGAAGTCTCGTTTGCACCCGTGCTACTGCATAGTGTTACCATACTAGGTTAATGCCACGGTCAGGTACACTCATTTGCGCAGCTGGGCTATCCATGCTTTACTACCATCGATAATAAAAAGATAGTAATATTAAATGATGCAGTTAACGATCAAATGTTATACAAAGCATATCGTGCGCCAGTGCATGGGGATTTAGATCTGCACTTATACCTGCATAGGACGCACAATTCAAACATTAATAAAGGAAGAACCTGCATCACTCTGTGTCCAAGTACCGTTCTTCTGGAAAGAGACAAGGTGAAAGCATCAGTTAGCTTAGAGTTATTTATATAACGCATATGGCGTAAAGTCTAAGTTAGATGTAAAACAGGAAACTAAACTGTTTGCAATCTATATAAAGGTGCCATGTTGTTCTTTTGATCTATATTCTATCTGTTCCTGTTCTTCTGTATCATTTACTATGCGATTTGGAATCCTCTTTGCTGCAACCTGCTTCTATATTGCATTGACGGTCCACGCAGGTGTAATCCCGGACCGCGCTAATAATCATTTTATGGCTCGAGCTGAAAGTATCCAACGAAACGAGCAATACGAGAATTCGCAACTACAAGGAAAAGTCGCCGTGGCTAAAAGACAAGGTCCGATCGTCAGTAATGCCTGTAATCTACCTCTTGTTAAAGGTGCCTGTCCCACTATCGTAGCTGCTGAAGAGGCCCTTGGTGCCAATGTTCCCAAAAATGACGATAAAGATAAAGATTGATTGATTGAATGTCCTTTGTATACCTGTCAATAATGTTAATGTGCAATCAATGCTTTTGTCTTATATGTTCCTTTATTCTTATGAAAATAAAATTGCGCAGAGTAGTTACTTGTTACGCACCCTAAAATACCATCTTTTAATTACCAAGTCTGTATTTTGAGAAATTATTTACAGGTGAAGAACATCCGGTTCCACTTGCTGCCTCGTTAAAAACGGCGTACAGTGTCTATTGATTAAGCCCCGGTATGCAATGGTATCTGCGTCAACCTAATCTTATTGCATTTTGCTTCTTAAATTGATTGATGATCGGAATCAACCAAAACCAAAGGAATGAGTTGGCACCGAACCAATATCGCATCCGACAAAGTAACATTTATGACAGTATCTGCAATAAGTATCTCTTGGCAAAAATTCATTGGGTTCGCAATGGATTGGCCTACTATACAGTTAGATATGATAAATGCAAGTTTTTGTACACCACAGGTTCATACAATGAGCAATGAATGCACACTGTTAACGAAGTGCTACTTTAAGTAAAATAATACAGAAATAGGTAACGACATAACATCAAAAATGATATGGAACATGCTCGGAAAAGTTGCTTGTACCCAACCTTTGTATCCGGTCTGCAGCAATGCACTAAATCATTCACTATATGTTTTAAAACTCGTTTCCAACGACCTTTAACGGATTTCTTGAATCCCTCAGACAGCCTGCTCTAAACTATTGCCTAATCGCATATGGGTATTATATACACCTTAAAATATAAATCTATCGACCATGTTTCCTCCAATAAGCACCATGCTTGCATTGTGCACGCCTTAACCGACTTACAAGTAGTAATGACATGGTAACTGGCACAGGATAGGCTAGCTAGTCAATAGCCTGGTAAGTGAGTATCAAAGTTACTGGTAAGATGGTATTAACACGTATGAAGTCTGTATCATGATAGTTTTAGAAACTTAGCAGATCTAACTAACGCTTTTTTTTACCTTCCTAGATCTGTGTAACACCCGTTCTATTCATTGCATCCTGGATCCGTGTTGATAAAGAATTTGAAGTTAATTTATGCACATGTAGAACGACGCAATGCAATGGTAGATCCCGATTTATAGATCTGCTACAATGCATATGCGATAAGCACGTGATCTCTAGAGCCAGTTATTCTGTGTCAACAATACGAACTGCGAGGTTGTAGTCTTAAATGCTTCAGTCATTGCTAGTAATAAATAAGAACATCGACAATGTAGTGCATCCATTAACATCACACAAAGCACATTTTCAGCGAGTGTATCAAAGCGCATCCGTAGTTGAACTATATTGTATAAAGTAGCATGAAATGTGTAGTTCAAAACTCAATCAAAGGAGAATCGCAGCGCCCTGCTTTTTATTTCTTGCTCCTTCATAATCAGACATGGACTGAAGCTATCCTTTGTGTCCTCTTATTTTAACATGCATATGACCGAATACTTAATTTAGGCAGGAGGCAATAGTTGAGTGTTTGTTAAGTATATATAAAGGAGACACCCTTAGTGCAATTTTCAGCTTTACTACTTCTTGCTTCGTTATACCATACATTATGCGATTTGGAATCGTCTTTGCTGTGACCTGCTTCTACCTCGGAGTGACAGTTCAGGCAGGCGTAATCCCAGACCGCGATGGCAACCATTTTTTGGCTCGAGCTGAAAGCATCCAGATGGACAGACAACGCGAGGATTTCACAGCGGAAGGACACGCTCTGGAACAAGTCGCTGTAGTTAAAAGACAGACAAATCCTACGTTCATCGGTATAATTTGTGGGTTAAATGCATTTACATCCACATGCCAGAGACTTCAGGATCTTGATGGCACTAACCAGCAACCTGGAACTAGCGGCGATGATGATGATGATGATAATCACGCTAAAGGCGATGGCCGTAGCAAGGATACCGATGAAGACTGATTTGCGGAATTCAGCATTTACTGTACGAGAGCTACGGATAGTTATGCCATATATAGACCGACATTTGTGGGTTAGGACTTTTTGTTCCCGGTATCAATAAAAATCCACAGAGAAACTTTTGTTTATGCTATGCTCTTGCCAATATTTTTTGCTCACATATATTGCTTCCTGTGGCTTTGAAAAAGCAATCTAACATATACCATAACAATACCGACGCACAGTAGACAAAGAAAGAGTTTCCTTCTGGATGGAAACGGTCAAACCAACATTGCTAAGATTGTGGCTATATCGATGCATGATGTGTTTAGAGAAGATATATGCAGCAACGCTTAATTCTTGAGTGCTGTATAAGGAGATTGATAGATGTAGTAGACATCAAAAAGTCCAGAAATGAGATGAGTCCATTATACCAAACCACGATACTATGTAGAAAGACAAAATTTTAGCTTTTCGGCCGGAGAAATCCGCAATTATGTTAGCGACGTATCATGATATGGCGTTTCTTAGGAGTGTGAAAGACGTCAACCTGTCCATTAGCGTCGATGCGTCTGACCATTTAAAAAACGCGTCTCTCTATCTAACTGAGTTAACTACATTAGGGAGAGACAAATGCATTAAGATCCTTTGGAAATAGTGTTGCCGCAAAGTAGAAAATCATGGTTTTATTGAAAGAGTCATACTAGGTTTGCTTAGACAAAAAAAATCCCCGTACTTCCATGCGAACGGAGGTTCCAAGCCTGTGTACCGACAAGTCTTCCAAACACCGTTTTGCTGAAAGCGTCAGTTACCATAGCAATTCCAAGGACAAAGTTCGCAAATTAAGGCCAATTCTGAACCATCTTTAGCCCCCATGAGTTGGACCCCGTCGTCGGACATTTTAAAATACGGAAGCGCACGTTTTCCGCATGGTGTTGTTGTTAGTTCAATTCCGGAAGGAACCATATCGGCGATGTCATTTGGTGACGTTTCGAAGTTATAATCTGCCGTAACGTCGAATTCCTTCTGTCGCATTGACAGTGGCAATACCTACCAAGAATCCTCATATATGCTAAGGAGGTAACCCCGAAGCTCGATTCCATTCCACCCTGTAATATCAAACATACCCACTTTAAGTCGTCTTCGTTATCAATATCAATGTGTTTATCAACCAATTCCTGTACAGCATAATGATAGTCATAGTGAGAAGTATGGCAAATAAGTGATGGATGTACTTGGTAGATTTGCAACAAAAGATTGTACTAAACGTCGCATTCGAGTCATAGGATATGTGCCATTCAAGACCGCCTTCGTATGTGCCCCAATAGATGACTGCATTTGCTCTCCATATATGTATCAGTAGTATCTTGTAATCCACACCGATAGCGCGTTCGCTTACTATCTAACCCCTCTGTGACCATGTCATCGATAACTCAGGAAATGAACTTTTTGACTTTCTCTGCGTTACACTCATGCTGTATTATATCAATGTACTCGTCAAGTCTGCGAAATCCGTTGCTGTCTTTGTTTCAGTCCTTCATATTTTCCATTGGTGCATTAGCTTCAAACCGAAAGCCAAAATATGTTCATGGCTCTCTGTTATCGAATTACATCTCAACGTCCTCATGATCCTCATCCTGCCCAAGTCCATTACTTTCTTAGCTTTGAATGATTGTGGGCTTCAATATCTTTGTTGGTAACATCCTCCATTAACGGGTCTCTGCCTCAATAACAAAGACCGGGAACAGCAATAATCATTTTCGCTCTTTCACATATGTTGTCCATGTATTTGATTGCCATTTTTCCGTGTTTCTTGTCCGCTTGGCTGATACATACGACGTCTATCAATGTCTTGTATTTTTAAATGGTATAATTCACAAAGTTTGATAAGATTGCCTGAGAGTTGGAAATAATGCATGCCGTGTAATTTGAAGTTTGTGCGTTCCATTCGGCATGCTCTCCCCATGGTAGGAAATCACATAATAATGTCGGGACATTTTCTTCGAACGGTGTAGAGTTGCATTTGATATTGTCTAATTTGGATCTCGTGTCTAAGAGCACCATCTTACTGTCGATCGGATCTCTCCGTAGCACTGAAGACTAGATGCCTCATGGTCAGGTGTCCCAAGACTATATTTAGCATGTTCATCGTACTGATAGAAACTTGCGCATGATTTATGGAATTCATCAGAAATTGTTATGAAAGTGTTTCCAAAAGTATTTTCATGAAGATATTCACAATGACCTTGCCAAATATTTTAAACATCACTTTGCGTATGATTGCGTAGGTTTATCTTCTATGGCGCAATAATCATGTTCCTTCTTCACGAGGCCGTTATCACTTTTGATTTGATCGCGCAATCACGGTTGTTTGCTTCATAGCTCATAATCTTTGTTCGGTGCTTCACGTTTAATAGATGCAATTGACAGAGAGCAGATCGCAATATCCCGGTGAAATATTCCCATCTAGTTGTTTAGTAAAGTACTTATGTCGTCCTAATCACTCATTGTCCGTAAGAAACAAAAAACAAAAGCAGTGTTGGCGAAGAGTAGATATGCACTTTGTCTTAAATGGTAAAGCTGGATTGCCGTAGTTATGTCTGGAATATATAAGCTCCACAAACAAAAAACAGCGCATCAACAAACATTGTTAAGTCTCCCTCTCTGATTCGCATTGAGATATTGGCACATATGATGATCCTTAAATCACCGGAACGGCAGAGGATGAAAAACAGAATCACTACGTTTGCGTATCTATTTCGGCTTCTCCTCGAAATAAAAACTTGCCGTTGCTTCTATAGTCCACGTGTGCTATTGATGGAAGTATGTACTAAGACTCTACCGCTTTTTAAAAAAAATTCCTTGGTAACGTTTCCACTCAGTTAAGTCTTCGAAGGCGAACGCATCATATCATTTCGGAAGACATTCAGTATGTTCACGGTCAAAGGGTGCAAAATTTTGAGAAGAAAAGGAACGCGCGTGGTTCTCAATCAGCTGGAAACATTTGAATTTGCCTAAATACGATCAAGGCATTCGTCCAAATCCATTAGCATGAAACCGACGCACTAAGATAATATCTCTAGCTGATCCAGTTTTCAATGCTTTAGCACTCGTATTTCTTCTCCTAAACAATGGAAAATAAGAGTCAATGTCTAAGAAATTGACATAATGAAAGTAAGAACTGGGATAGGACAAGTGTTTCTATACTGTATATCCATTACTTTTATAGCATCATAGCGGCAAGATGCAGTATGACGATCGGAGTATAGTTCGTTTCCATAACAAGCGAATACAAATCGGAGAAAGCTTTTATGTCATCAAAGGTGTACTTTTGCCTTGCTATTTGGTTTGAACGGAGACATATAGTGTGAATAGAGCGGCTATTTCACTTTTTAGTACTGGTTAAAGGTGTGTATAGAATTGAAAAGCAAAATGTAAGGGATGCAGGACTTAGCGTGATACTGTTGCATGTGCTGTTCATTGAGACGGGCGGGCCATGTACTCTGTTTTTGATTTCCGCTTACAGTGTGGCGAATAGGTTTCTTTATCAAGAAACAGGATGAAATTATTACCCATTTGGTTTTACAGGTCATACTTTCGGGTCAGTAAAGAAAGTGCTTGGGATTCCCACGAGGTACAGTCCCCCCCCCACACAAATTTAACCCTCTTATGTTGGTTTAGATCAGAAAAGAAAAAAAAAGCGGACCCGCAGAAACATACCGGGTAGTGTCACTTCTCTTTTACTTATATCACATAGAATTAGGTATCCCTTTAATTCACTGTCAACAAGCATCAACTGCTCAAACCCCTTGATTCTTCTCCCATTAGACGTTTTGTGTCCTTATGGAAGTTACACATCCAGATCAATCTAGATGGTTAAATCGGACACCATCTTATGGTGCCTTTGAACGTACAGATTCTGACCAACTTGAACCACAACGAGGAAATACATGCGATGGTATGTCTAAATAACCCAGCAGATATAGAACTGACCGATACATAATGGATATCACGCAGAAGCCACCATCCGTGACGAACAAGAGCCTGACGGTGGCTATGGATGGTTCGTTGTATTTGGATGCTTCCTTGTACAGTTTACCACGTTCGGTACCAGTATGGCCTGGTGAGTTTTTTTTCCCTCGTTCTTTTGGCTATGCAGCTCGTATCCGAAGCATCTTTGTTGATACGAAACCAACGCCTGTCATTAATCCATTCTGGCTTTGGTTTTTCTTTGTAGGGGTAAGTTGGTTTTGTCGGAAGAAAAAGGAAAGATGCCCCGCTGTGTAACTTATTCCATGGATAGGTGTAATGCAAGATTATTACGAGCAGAAAGTTTTCGGGATATCGGCCAGAGTGGAGCTTAGCTTTGTTGGTACTTTGGCCTTCATTATGGTCAGCTTGATGTGTCCACTAGCTCAGATCTTACGGTCGCTTGGCGGTGTCCAGATGGTGATGGCCATCGGAACAATTTTAATTACGCTCGGCCTGGAAATGGCCAGTTTATCGACCGAGGAAAGATGTCAGGTTTTGATAAATGGCTGTTGCTTACCATGACTTCTTTTTCTTTCTTGGATCCATCTTGCTTTCTTAGATATGGCATTTATGTTTAACACAAGGGGTGCTTTTCGGAACAGGAGCGTCGTTTATGTTCGCCACAGTGGTGAGTAACATAAAGGGGGCGGGGGGAATGGAAGGGACGGTTGGGATGGGCCCAGCTCTATTTTTTTTTTTTTTGCTTTTTTGTTTTTTTTAGCAGACATGAAACCTTAATACCTTGTTATTTCTGCTATATTCAGACAAGTGTGCCACCTCAATATTTCACCAAGAAGCGAGGATTAGCGCAAGGGCTGGCCGCCAGCGGATCTGGTATTGGTGGGCTGGTTATTTCCTTCATTATGTCCTACATCAATTCTACGTTAGGACCTGCATGGTAAGTGGGTTTACCTTCCGAGTACTTAGACATAGACATCCATTTTATTATTTTAGGACATACCGTATTCTGGGGTTTGTTTTTCTAGCCTGTGATATAGTTTCCGTGATACTTGTAAAGGATCGCAAACCTCCCACTCGGAAAGGCAAAAAACTATCCGATCTGATCGATGTTAGTGTCATCAAAAATGTGAACTGTGCGTTGTTCTGTCTCGGATCAAATATCACCTTACTGGGCTACCGTGTTCCCTTCTTCTACTTAGCATGTAAGGGATTGACATCAACCTGGACAGAAAATTTTGACCCATTGACATGTTGTTGTTCGAAAAGCCTATGCGACGAGTTATGGTGTACCATATTCGCAGGGTGCTTCCCTTATTGCACTCGCCGCCGTGGGAAACTTTGTAGGACGTATCATTACCGGAATGGTAGCTGATCGTTTCGGTGCAATGAATACGAACATTCTATTCTCCATTGCTGGGGGTTTAAGCTCGCTTTTGCTTTGGATGTTTGCATTCACATACGCCTCCATGATTGCCTTTGCTTTGATTTTCGGCATCTTCTGCGGCTCATACTTCAGTCTTGGTAAAAAAGAGAACTGTTTACTATAAATTATTTGCTATAGAGAGAAAAAGTCTGATCTTCTTTTCGTGTAGTGTCACCTATTGTTGCGTCTATCTTGGGTATGGAACAACTCCCTTCTGGACTCGCTTTTATCCTTATGACCAATGCCCTTTCTGTACTGGGTCCTACCATCTCCGGAGCTATTCAAGCACAAGTCAAAGAAAGTCAACCATTTCTTGTTTCAAAAGTATTCACCGGCATATGCTATCTAGCCGGTTCCTGTGTTCTTATTTTCCTCAAGCTGAAGGTTAATAGAAAGTTACTGGCTAAAGTCTAATGCAAATCATTCCCCAGCAGTTTATCATCTGCATAAGAAAACAACAAAGTTACCAGAAGATTCTATATAAAGATTGGTTTATTGATACACTGAAATTTTCTAATCCTCTTGTACCCCAAAAAATTTGTTGTCTTACAGCAATATGATGCGTAGCATACATAAAATTGACATCATGATTCATGTACTGTACCTGGGTGTTTCATTTTGATTGAATCCCATAAGACGCGCGGCTCGTGCTTGTCCGAGCCGCACCGACTGCTTTACAGCCGGACTACAGAGGGCAGGCAACGGCCGGCTCCCAAAAGTGAGGCATGGATCACGTCTCCGAGAGTCTTCCTCCAACCCTAACGAACAGAGAACAACATGGTAAATATCGGCAACATGACCATTCGCTTATCGACGTTAACGGATGGATCGGGGAAAACGATGGATAAGAGAGATGACTCAAAAACCGAATATTTCTACTTTTTTTAAAAATCTTCCAGGCCGACGCTTCGACTGTCACCATCCGCACTCGCAAGTTCCTCACCAACCGCCTGCTCCAGCGCAAGCAGATGGTCGTCGATGTCATCCATCCTGGCTTGCCCAATGTGTCCAAGGATGAGCTCCGCGAAAAGCTCGCCAAAATGTACAAGGCTAACAAGGAGGTCGTGTCTGTCTTTGGCTTCAAGACCCACTTTGGTGGTGGAAAGACCACTGGCTTTGCCTTGATTTACGATTCCGTTGAATCGTTGAAGAAGTTCGAGCCCAAGTACCGTTTGGCCAGAGTATGTTTTCTTTTTTTGGTTTTTGTAGGGATTCCGATGGGAGAAAGAATCTAAATGGTGGACATTGCGTTTTTCTATTTTCCTATAGATTGGTTTGGCTGAGCAGGGCAAGGGTGGCCGCAAGCAGCGTAAGGAAAAGAAGAACCGTGCCAAGAAGTTCCGTGGTACCAAGAAGGCCAAGGCTGCTGGTACTGGCAAGAAATAAGAGAACGGTGGATATTAGATCCCTTCAAAAAACCGCACGCACTCTTATCCCAATACATGTTTGCTTTTCCTCTCTGCAACTATGATGATTCTTGTCTTTGTTGTCTGCTAATGACAAATGGATTTGGAACGAGTGTAAAGACGGGCTACGCCTTTGTGATTATAGTTGATAGGGAGATAGAAAGGATGTATCGTTTCTACGCCAAACAAATCGTGGAATGGTGTTTGTGTTTTTCTTATTTTTTTCGAGTGCTATTCATGCTGCAGAGTTGGTATGTGCGCGTTTGACTAATGCGAACCAAAGGAAATAATGGGGGACAAGGTCGTACAATGGATTTTTCGCTGTCCTCAGCTTGATTCTCAGCAGACGCAAGGAGCTCATGGATTCACGGAAGATGCGCAGTAATAAATAATATCTGATCCTTCAGGCTATGTACCTGAATAACATCTATTTTCGCTCCACGAGAAAAATGTTCTATTAACCGAGAAACAATGACATGACGCAAAAAAAAAACCAAGAACAATAGGCTGTTTATAGAGCAGGAATACCAAAATAATCCCGGAAGGCAATTAACAACGGAAGCACGTCGAATGAGTCATCCTCCAGTTTCAATCCAGGATTACACGATGCGAGCAGCAACAAACGGAAGAGTCCGCTTGTCGGATGAGGGCGCTCTTGACATTTAGGCGAAGTGCGGGGGAAAAAGTTTATCCCGCCAGACGGCGTTCCTGATGTGGCGTTGGCAACACTGAGCAATTCCATGCAGGTCTTAAAAACTATCTATTACGCTCTTTTTCAGCTACTGCACGAGCCCCAGATTCCAAGCTTTCTCTTAAACAGGTAGAGCCTAGGCTCAGGAGAGAAATAGCCGCAGAAAAGGCTGATGGCATTAGTCTGCGCCTGCGTGGGCTCGTAATAGTAGGCTTATCAAATAAAATTCTGAATACTCAGCCTGTCCGGAATCTCTTTGCCAATTTCTTTGGCTACAGCAGGCTGCCGTACACATTCCATCCAGTGTTTGTTCATTTCGTTGTTGGCATTGTTTCTCTTTCAGCTCGGCGAGCATAGACCGCAAAACGGTGCCATATTTGACAAATTATCAGTTTGTTTACGGAAAACCAAGCTGTCTAATGTGATCTGTGTAACACAAGTTTTCACGTTTCTGTGCAACTTTCATAGCACAGTTGGGAGAGAGGTACAAATAGCATCGGATTTATAATTGGAGGCGGTAATGTAAAGCAAAGGGTACACTTAATTGTAGAATGCTGAACAACACATACAGCCGTCTTTGACACTGGAACGCTTTGATGAATACTTTTTCTCCTTAAAATGCGAGTTAAAATATGAAATCCTGAGACTTTCGGCAAGTACGTTCCACGATGCATGAGGGCTCTGTTTGCTTTGCAGCGAGCAAGCGCTCATGCAGCGATGAAGGGCAAGAGTAGGAGCAGATCCCTTACAATAAAATCCAGCTGCCAATGTTAGATCTGTCCATGGATGAAGTCAAATCGCAGAAAGAATGCTTTGATTGGAGAACAGCCACGTTGGCCGCCTGTGATTTCTTTGGACTCGAGCGAGAAATAAAAGACAAGTAGATGAATGGTCGCGCTTTTATCCATCGATTAGTCAGTGGCACTTTATAACGAAAAATAACCTTCCATTTTCTCCGCTTTTGGGCAAAAGCACGCCTATCATATGAAATAAAAATCAAATGAAAAGAGAACGAGGGTTGGTCTTATGTGTTTTTTTTGTGTGATGCCCAAATTGTGCAGGGTTTTGCTTCACGTCGATTGGATACATCCGTGAGCACCCGAAACTTTGACTCAATTTCCGAGCAAGTGAAGATCCCGAGTCACATAAACATTTTATAGTTGCTTGGTCATATCTATCATTTGGGTTTTGTTCATATCTTGACCATGTACAGGCACATTCACCCCACATTTCGCACAGCATGTATGCGTCTACCTTTGAGCAACCAGTCAGTACGAGGATCCATTAGTCTAAGAACTTCCGTTGTCGGTGCTGAGTTCCTCATTACACGTCAACGCCAACCAACCACGGTCTTACGTCGTCGATTTCACGGTGGTTTCCCGAGCGAATTGCGCATTTTACGCAGTGACGCCAAGGTGGTGAAAGAGATACCAAAGGTGGAAGAGAAAGAAACAATGACATCGAGAGCCGTTCAGTTAGCCAAAGAGCAGATAGCATCTGGTTCGGCGTCATCGTCAGCCGAGGCTGCTGCTTCAGCCGCGCTTAAGCCTAAAAAGACCTTATGGCAAAAAGTAAAGGATGAAGCAGTACATTATTGGGACGGAACCAAGTTACTTGGATTGGAAATCCGAATTTCATCCAAACTCACCTGGAAATTGCTTAACGGTGGTAAACTGACACGAAGAGAAGCGCGCCAGGTAAAAAGGAGGTTCCTATATATAATTCTTATCCCGGAAATTCTCACCAACTTAACTCGTCTATTCTCTTTTCGTTGTGATAGCTTCGACGTACTACTTCTGATATTCTTCGACTTGTTCCTTTTGCGGTGTTTGTGCTTGTGCCATTTATGGAACTTCTGTTGCCTGTCGCGCTTAAGCTCTTCCCCAATATGTTGCCTAGTACATACGCAAGCAAATCCCAAGAGGTAGGATTACTGCCACAGAAAGAGACGATGAGAAGTGACAGGCTGAACTTTCCCTTTTGTAAAATACGTATAGGAAGAGAAAAAGCGCAAGTTGTTGAAAGTTAGATTGGAGATGGCCAAATTCTTGCAGGAAACCATTTCAGAAACCGGCTTTGCTGGGTCTGATCACGCAGGAGCTGCTCAAGAATTCGCAGACTTCTTCAGAAAGGTAAAACGAAAATATACTAACAATGTTGGAACCTGACGTGTTGATCTCTGAGTAGATCCGAATTACAGGTGAACAAGCATCGACTGAGGATCTTCTAAACGTGGCAAGACGCTTTGAGGACGAGTTGACGCTGGATAATCTTTCACGACCTCAACTTGTCTCCATGTGCAAATACATGAACATCAACGCGTTTGGCACAGATAACTTTTTGCGATTCCAAATCCGAAACCGAATGAGACAGATTAAGGCCGATGATAAGGTATAGCGCAGGAATCCCAGGTATCTTATAGGTTTCATTGATGTATTTCTTGAATTAGGTTATCCAAGAAGAAGGTGTAGACAGTTTGACAATTCAGGAATTGCAAGCTGCTTGTGCTGCTCGTGGTATTCGTGCTGTGGGAACATCCCCTGGACGACTGAGAGATGAGCTCTCGCAATGGCTCGATTTACATCTAGAGCACCACGTCCCATCCACTCTGCTGATTTTGTCTCGTGCTTTCAGTTACACTGACCGTGGTATGAGCACCGAAGAAGCACTTAAGGCAACGTTCAACAGTTTGCCTGACAACTTGGTATGGCTCTTGATTTTGTTTGTTACACCCGATAAATCTAATATTTTCAATCCACTTTAGGTCAATGAGGCCGAGTTGCAGGTTCTTGAGCTAGTTGGTGCTAGTACATATAAACAGAAGCTTGAGGTGCTTGAGCAACAGCAAGAATTGATCGAAGATGAATCAGAACAAGAAGAAAAGGAAGCCAAGGCACGACGCGAAGCGAAGGAGGCTGAAGAAGCGGAGAAGCAACGTCAAGAGGAAGAAAAACGTAAGGCTGAGGCGGCGGAACGCGAGGCATTTGTTGCAGAAGAGAAGGTAAAAGAAAAGGGTGAAGCTATCGTTTAGTTAAACTCATTTATGTCATTGAAAGCCTGCCGCTGCAGAGCCAGCTAAAGAGGAGCCTGTCCAGGAGCCTAAGGAAAAGGAGACAGTCGAAGGCAAATTGTCTGAGGAACAACAACACGAGTTGCAGGAAGCTTTGGCCAAACTTCGCACTAAGGTAGATGTGTTGGAAGAGCGTGCTCAGTTGAATGAGATCAAGATCCAGCATGAGGATTACAAAGAGGTATGGCTGGTTTTAGAAAGGGAAGGCAGGGTGATGATGACTCATTTCTGTTTTCTTTTTCAAAGCTTATTGAGGAGTTGAAGGAAGCCACCAACCGTGAGGCAGACAAGACAACATTGCGACTGGGCAAACGTCTGGAAAAGATGTTGAACCAGATCGACAAGGAGATTGATTCTATTGAGAAAGACCAGGCGGAGAAACAACAAAAAGAAAACGAAACCCAAGAAAAGCAAAAGAGCGAGGCTAGCAATACTCCATGAATAGACCGGCAATGATGACGAACAAAGAAAGCCTTCCGAAAAATTTACAACATTCCCTTTTTCATCGTTGCATTTCCAGATAGAGTTCATATATGCTAATAAAGAATAACTGGACCTGTAATGAAAAGAGTTCCAGTCACCCAGAATTGGTTCAACCTTCTTTCTATCGTACGAACGAAATCAGTAGACTGCAAGGGATAAAGTATATGCGTTTTTTATTTTCGCTGGTATAGGAGCAAGGGAGGATTGACTAAACAGAATATTCTGACAGGAAGAAGAAACAACGGGGGTTAAGGGTAAATACATCAATTGCTCGAATGGGGAACTCTATGTCAAACAAAGAGAGACAGCAGCGAACAAAAGACACGATGCTATTTTCCTTGCGTTAGCAACTGTGCGTGAATCCATGGCAACCGCTGGATGGTTACACCAATTGCTGAGTTTCATTGGGAGCCAAGACTCAAATTGTCATTTCTACCAAAAAAGGAATAGCGATACTAATTGAAGTTGGGTGTCGAGACTCTCTCTCACTTTACAGATGTCCAACCGTGAACTAATCTCTTTTTGGGATAGAATTGAGTTTACCAGGACTTTGTCCCTCTCCCTTTTATAGAGCGGAAACACACAATAGTGATTGTTTGTTTGACGAGCGGCATTAACTCCGTGGCGCATGCTTTTAACTGCGCCATCCGACTAAACCATAAGGTGGGCCTCTAGCTGCAAACATAATTTAACAGTGAATGGAAAAGCAATGGTCATCGGGAAACCAATAGCTCAGCAAACTGAAAAAAGTATCATTGAAACTTACCTTCTTATGCCTCCAATTACTACACAACCAGAAGCATGATCCATCTAATACGCTCAACCAATTCTATAGCATGAAAGACATCCAATTTCTCTCTCTCTCATATCTCGAACTTGGATGCTAACCGCTTGCGGTGAGCATGTCCGCACTTAAAAGAAGGTGAGTATACTTCTGGTTGTAACAGCTCCACTAAAACTGTGCCATCACAGCCCTGTTTTCCGTTATGTTGGTTTTGCGGTTCGCAGCATAGAATATATAATTTTGTCCGACTAGTCTAAATAAGGTTCCATCACTAATAAGCACTGAACATTTCAGGATCTTTTCCAAGCCATGTTCGGGATACTAGCCATGGTCCGCTCTGCAACCTGCCAAGGGAAGTACGACATACCTTGACATGTTCTTCAAGCTGCTTGAAAATCCGACTTATATCTCATTTCCACATACACACCAAGTAAGATTGGAGGATTGGCTCTTTCTTATGTCCTCCAGATTTCAATCTGATAGACTTTGGTCTTTGTCACTGGACAACACCAAACCTCCCTCTGCACCTCGCCTGTCGATGGTGAACAAAGGAACAAGAGGCAGAGTCTTAATAGATGTGGGCGCCCAAGGATAAGATGATCATTGTCTCGAACGTAAGTTGATGCTCTGATCGCTTGGAGGAAGGGGTATGTTAGTTATTATCCTTTTCCCTCAATTTTTGCTGGCATACACGTTGAAGAGATCAACCCATTTTATATCGGGCTGTTCCCAAAGGGATATGTTGAGCATTGTTTAAAGGGACCTGATGATGGTCCGAACAATGAAAATCCATGGGTAACTGTACCCGATCAACAAGGAAAATATCCTCTTTTTTTTTGTTTTGTTTTTCTTTGCAGACCCTGTTTATACTTTGGTTGCCATAGGATGATGTTGTTTGGATGCGGAGACTGATCTTATTGCATTCTGTCCATTTCTATTCTGCCAATCAAAAACAACACAAAAAATGCATTGCATTTAAGCTCTATGTTTCTTTGCATAGATAAGCCTTTGTATTTTAAACGTCCAAAGTGTGATGAGGCTTGGGGGTGTGTGAGTGTTTTGTGTCCATCGAATTGCAACACACGTGTAAAGTTTACTGATGCTAATGGAACGCCACGTGTTACAGAGCACAATGGATTTTGGTGTTCAATCCATTATGGGATTATTTCAGTTTCGGATGATAGGGAAGAAGCTAACCCCTCTTTACGTTTATTCCTTTTCTCTGTGTCTTTTTTGATCACGAAACGAAAAAGCATCGTATGTTATTTTTTTTTCTGTTGACTATGATGCCATAGTACTTCTATTCGTCTTAGACTAGACTAAAAAGAAGGAGAGAGAGGGGTCGGGTGAGGTTGTAGAGGAATGGGCATCGAAGGGGCGCTGGGAGAGGGGTTTACTTTTAACTCAGTCTCACGATAGGCCGTTGTTGATGTTCTTTCATCCAAAGTAAAAGATACAAAACAGTTAAATAATACCTTCTTTTGCATGAAAATTCCCCATTGATGACATTGAATTTGCTTTAAACGAAGCGCAATCCAATACAACAAGAAGAAGGACGCTCTCAATTAACCAAAGCAAAAAAGAAAAAAAAAATGTCATCTTATAAATTGTACAAGCGAATGACCAAGTCAATAGAGCCAAAATGCAATCGGCTTTGTGACACATTGGTAAATTACTTTCCAACGGCGGGATAAAAATATCCTTGTCAGAAAAAGGGAAACAGTAATTCTTTTTTTTTTTCTTTGGATTCTTATACTTACTCTACTTCTTCCTCTTTCTTTCTTTTTTCCCCTCTCGCTCTCCTTCCCCTCTTCTTCCTATCTCTCTCTCTCTTCTTTGTTTCTATTACCCAAACAGATCTCCTCAAATTGAAGCAGCTGGCTTGCTTTAATTCCGTTTCTATTTTCCATTTCTGTCCTTATTTTCTTGTCTTTTCTTTAATTTTCCTCGTTTGCCCATTCTATTCATCATCTGTTATTATTTCTTTGCATTATGGTCACCATGGAGAAAATTGTAAGTTACAGATTCTTCTTTTTTGCTTTTCTTGTAGAAGAAAAAAAGAGAGACAGATGTCGCGTTGTAGAGAACATAAAAATTTCCGTTAGTAACCACAAAGTTCTGGGCCCTATTAGATCACTCGGGTAACCGAGACTCGCTGGTCGAAACTGTACATGACCACAGCCGCTCTGCAATGCATCTTTATCGTTACACTTCAGGCCGTAATTTGTTCCCAAAACACCATTCAAGCATCCATTCTGACCGGTGGTCGTACGGTGGCCGAAGCCATCAAGGCAGGCGCTTCTTCCGATGCCGAAATCATCGCCGTCAGTGCCGCCGATCGATTAGGTCGAATCAAATGGGAAAACATTGCTTTCATTGGATTTCAAATCTGGTTCGCCGTCATGGCTCTGGATGCGGTGCGTTTACTAATTTTTTTTTTGCTGCTCGTTTCCCTAACCATGAAGCTGACTTCTTTTTTGGTATTTTATCTAGACCGTGTATCAAAATACGGCGGAGATTCTAGCTTTGGCCATTATGAACATCTTATGTGCTGTTCTTGGCGCGTTAGAAGTGGTGGATGGTGTGAAGTGGTTAAATCGATTGCAGAGATACCCTGAAATCAATTCTCAGCCTTTGGCCATTGCCGAAAAGATAGAAATTGCATTGTCCGTCGTGATCCTTCTCTTCGCCTGTGCAATGACTTACCTCAGCTACGAAATGTCGCGTCAATTCGGTTGGAATATCTACAAGAAAATCGGAGCCGATGTGCAGATTCAACGTAGGTGGACGGGAAAAAAAATAGAGTCGTGCTATTTTGGTCAACTGACACTTTCATGCTTTTCCGTTCGATCCAGGCATGTATCGCATGTTTCAATTCTTCGTTTTGGCACTGAAGCTCGATGTCTTTACGGAATTTTTGGTCTCTGTGTTCTATCTTATCCAGTTTGCGTTGAAACAAGGCATTGATTGGGAATCCGGTATTCAGTTGGTGGTTACTGTGTTGATGTTACCCATGTTGTATTTTGCACGAGCGGCAGGAAGTTCTGAAAGTTCAGGAAAAATGGTGCTCTTCATCACTTTCCAAGCTATTGTTTTGGTTCATTATGCCCTCATTTTGTACCAAACTTTCAAATCGGAAGATCTATTCCCAACCTTCAAAACAAACGATCGATGGTATACATGGATCTGTTTAGGTAAGAGAATAAATTGGGTGATTCGATTATCTTGGTGTTCATAGTTTCTCTTTCAGTTTGGCTTGGTGTGGTGATAGACATAGCAACAGCGGTTCTAGGCTACCTTTGCATGCGGAGCTTCGATCGGGGTCTCAAGCCATATGTGCAACGAGGCGCCGCTAACAAGAATAAGCATGATTTGGAATTAAGCAAAACCTATACAGGCAATTCCTGGAAAATTGATGATGATTGAAAAACCCAAACAACACAAAAAGACCGAAACCTGATTCTACACACGTATCCCTTTTCTTTTTAGTGCTGTTTTACGAAAACGGTGCACGCTGTAACTTAAAACTATATAACGAAAACGAAGTAAAACAAAAGAAAAGGCATTGTTCCTCTAAATTTTTTTTGAAGGAAAAAGGTTATAGAAGTTTGTATTTCCCAATCTTACGATATATAAGTGGTATGGTTATCAAATTAAATGAAGTACGCGCAAGAAGAAAAAGAAGGAAAGAAGAAGAAGAAATATAAAAAGGACAGAAATAAGAAAAAGGATCTAGACTGAATAAATTGGCTGGATCGTGAATAACAAGTAATTGGGTTTTTTTGTTGTTTAAGCAAGTTGCAGGAATTCGACCTACTCCTCCCATCATCTTCACGCAAAACACCGAACAACTTCCCCGTTCTTTGTTGTCTTCTTTTTTTTCTGTGGTCTTATTACCTTGATCCTTGCGAAGGGCTGACAGGCGAAACTGGTGTGGCTGGACTAGTAACAGCGGCTGGCGAGGGTTGTGCTGCTCCTTTGATAGCCATCAATTGCTTGCTTCGGAAAGCTTCGTAATGAATATGAGCAGTAGTTTCAATCAAATCTTGTAAATGTGTTCTGGTCAAGAAGTTGCGAAGATGGACAAACTCGCAGTGTGTTTCGTCTTCCACTGTTATTTGTCGTTTTCACTTATATCAGCTTTTCGTGGCCTTGATGGAATGACATTGAATATGGATCCTTACCATTAATGACGCCCCATCGTGTTTTTCTTCCTCGTACAGCCTTTCCACCAATAACAACGTTTCTTTCCGATCCAACCACCGCGAAAGGAATCAATTCCTGATTTAAACCGTTTTGTAAGATAAGGTAGGAACCAAATCACTTATTCTTCTTTTCTTCATCTTGGGCTTGTATCTTACCCTGATGCTTTCGTTTAATGCTTGTTCCTGTTCATCATCTTCATCGCTTTCGTAAGGATATAGAGTAATATTATGAAAAGCAAGCTCCGCTTTGATCTGGTTAAAAAATGTGAGATTCTCTGTTCTACTCCCTTTTCATATAAGCTATCCGTACTCGTTGTCTGAAAGCTTCTCTTTCCTCAAGGGTCAAAGAATCGGATTTAGCAATGACTGGAACGATGTTGACTACTTCAGATAGTTTCTTCAAGACGACGATATCAATCGGTTTCAATCTGCAGATATTTTAGGAGAAAAGGAGCTTGAGCAAAATCAGTGTGCATCAGCTAATTAGTAAACGTACGAATGACCCGATGGTGTGATGAAGAACAGACAGCAGTGAATTCTCGTATCTTGAATATATCTCTCTCGTTGGGCAGTAAGTTCTTTACGAAGGTAGGCAGAGTGAGCATCCTTGATATACTTGATAATAGGCTCCCAGCTAAAGAATTTAAATCCGTTGAATACGACGTTTTCATTCACCCTTAGTAAATAACCCTCATTCGCCGTCTCATTTACCAATTCTCATTATTCACTTGATCTCCGTAACCAGGTGTATCAACAATATTCAATCTCAGACGTACGCCATTTTCTTCAATCACTAAGGAGAGGATATAAAAAAGAAGTTACCACGCGGTGTCTACGCATTTGTTTTCTTCGTATTTACAATGGGAAACGGTTTCGATTTCTGTAGTCTGTCGTGGAGGCTCATCGGCATTCCAACGACCTTTGCTTTCAATCAAATGGGAGGCGAAGATAGTGTTGACGAGCGTGGATTTACCAAGTCCAGATTGGCCTACCAAAAACCATCAGCCCCTGTGTTTCTTTTTTTCCCTTTTTCTTTTCTCAATTATTTTTTCTTTTTACCAACAACCATCACATTGAACTGAAAGCCCCTTTTAAGCGATTTTTTCTCTATTTGTTGAGTAATGGTGTCGAAACCGACATAGCCATTCAGGGCAGTCTAAGCACAGAAAGCATCAATATATAACAAAAACTATTTGAGTCTTCAAACAAAAACAACACAAAGAATATAAACTTTGACTTACGGTGTTTATTTCAGTGGGAGCTGAAGTATTCGCCATGATGATGAACTGAGCGACGAGATGATGTTTGGAAAAGAAGGGAAAGAGGGGTGAACGTCGCACAAGCAGGCCTTATGTTGAACACGAACCTTTGCGGAGGACCAAAAATGGTGAATTTCTTGCTTGGGCCTTTACCTTTTGGGATGCAAGCCACGAACCGATTTCAAGCCATTCACACTTTATATGGAAAAACAAGTAAAAAAACGCATAGAGAACACGGAATTATTTCGTTTCTACGCTTATGGACGAAGTTAAAGCATGGATACTATTACTGCTAGTACTACTTTTCTTTCCTTGCTTGTTAGCCCATAATGAAGCAACCACGAAAATGAGAGCAATGACCAGACAAACGAGCCAGACGCTTAATGCTATACAATAAACTTTAAGATGGGCTTCGAGGTGATGGCTCAAATTCATTTGGACATCTTCCCAAAGATTATCAAGGGAAGTCTGCATAACATGTTCTAGTGATGAACCTGACCATTTTCGAATATCCATGGCATCCATGCGTGATAAATTCAGATAACTATGGTTTACCTAAGAAGACACCTTGATGTATTAATAAAACAACAAGAAAAACACCCAACACGGATGATTTGGCATAGGCGCATGAAGATCAAAAAGGAAAGTAAAACTTACAACCCAAGTCAGGCCTTCCTCTATCGGTGCTATTTTGGATAGAAAGAGACATTGGAGGAGTGATTGGGCTGGGGTCTGTAGGATTGTGTTGTCTAGAGTATCGTGAATCATGGTTTGAACAGTATCTACAAACGCTGTTAATGTTGCATTCAGCATGGATGCTGTCCCTCGTGCGATAGCGAATGTTTCATTGTTCAATCGAGTTTCTGTTTCCAAGATCCATTGGTTGAGTTGATCAGTCTGACTTTGGACTTGAGTTGTCGTGTTCATAAGGAAAGTTTCCAAGGTAGCATTAGCCCAGCTTTGCATGTTTCTCTCAAAGTCGCTAAGGCGATTCTGAAATAGCTGACGGGTCGACTCGGTCAGAATGCAAACGGTCGTCATGCCACACAAAGCTAAACCGAGGCAGTAAAGGATCATTGGCTGGGTCAAGAATGCTAGCAACCACCATCCGGAGATTCGCTGCTTTTTGCTCGCTGGTGAATTGATAGATGCAAGACGAGAAATAAAGGGCTGTGTAACCAGGCTGCTAAGGTAATGCGCGTTATCCGTTTGTCTATGGTAAGTCAGCCTCTGATTTTCCGCTTCGGCACTTGTAGAGCACAATAATGGTGCTGCGTGTTCTAGGAACCGATGGCGAAGCCGTAGATGCATTGCGTTAAGGACAGCACATACGAGGAAAACGATCAATAAAACGCCCATGAGTATGTGCGTCAATCGAAGCAACTTGGCTTCGGTCTGCTGAAGCATGGCTGCAATATCGGTAGAATCGCAAACGTACACATCCTCGATGTCGGTGCTGTTCCACGCTGGCTTTATCGTCTTTGAGATGTTGAGAAAGCCGCTATTGACTTGGTATTTCAGTTCTTGAAAAGGCTTGTCTATCCATAAGTTGGTTCCATTGCTAGCTGTCCAATTCGCTACTTTAATCTCAATTTCAGACAACGTGTTTGTCCAGTTTCCAAAGGCGATTGTTGCTGCTGTCGAATTACTGTAGGTACTAGTGCTGCTGCTATTGCTATTACTCAACCAATCTTTTAACTGAGTTTCGATGGTATCTGTGCTTTGCCATATTGTCTCTGTTGCTTGTTGAACGGACGTTGTAATCTTTGTGACGACTTCTAATAGGCCGTTGACTGCCAATCCCAGAAAGCATTGAATCAAAGACTTGTACACGCCAATGGCCCAAAGGATGGAATTTTCCATGAGTGTGATAACGATCAGTAATTCATGACGGGCATTGTCGACTACTATTTGATTGGATTCCATCACGTGCTGAAAAAACACTTGTGGTGTTGCAACAACCTCAGCTGCGGCTGTATCCATCTCTATACAAAGCATATGCAACCTGTTTTGGGCTGTGCGGAAGTTCGTCTTGATGGCGACATGAAACAGGAAGAGTGAAGATAACGTGGTAGCAATGGCAAGTGAACCAAAATTCAACCAGGCTGTAGTATACAGCTGACTGAGGCTCACTTTAGGAAGTGCATGGCGGGATACCATGAGACGTCGTAGTCAAAGTAAAATGTACTTCGGCAATCGGTAAGCAAGCGTACCTGTTCGTCTTTTAAGAGACAATTTTTTCCCTTTGTTCTTTGTGAAGACCATTGTTATAGCACGCCGCAATGAGAGTGACTCTTTCGTCAGCAAACAATGACAAGACGATTCTTTTGAGCAAACATTTTATAACGACGTCTATCCGTAGAAACGAATATAGGAATATCAGTATTCGTTTCATTAACCTAGGATAGTGTAAAGACGCATCTTTAACCAACTTTGTCAAATCAGTTTCTTTCTTAATGTGGATCGAAGGTACTCATTATCCAAGCAGCAGCGCAGGAAATGGATTTTCACGTTGCAAGAAAAAGATGACGTTATCATTGTAAGCATATCCCTATTCTTCTACAAGTACACACGTAGGGTTCCGCAAAAGAACCGAAGAACTGAAGCTATTTTTCCCTTGCGACTAATTAGTGGAATTCTGAGTTATGCCTAGTTAATGCAAAAGAAAAGTATGAGCAGGATTATGAAAGCATTAAGTGGTTTATAACATGTCAGTCTATTAGTTACGTTTGTATGGAAGCAAGAGCGACGATCCTGAAAAGCAACATTCAGGTGGCGTTGACACTGCTAAAACAGCTAATGATTACAAACACTCCTGTGGAACTTGGCAATGACGAATGCTGCTCATTTCACCATCATGAATTGGTATAGCACAAAACAAAGTTCATCTTGGTTAGTTACAAGTGAGTGAAAACGTTAAGCCAATTTTGACATAGAACATTTTTCAAACTGTGATGATCATACTTCCTACAGGAAATACTCTCTTTTTACCATAACTATCACATACGAAATTATCTATTTTCCTTTTTAGATTGATTAGGTTCGGCACGGATATCAAGCTTGTTGAGTAAGGCATTTCATATGGGGCGCATACTTTTATCCAACATTGACCTCTTTATTCTTTGTGTTCGTATTTTAGTGGTGAAACCGCGTATAATTCAACAAAAACTGCCATTGCCCTCAACAAGGCTATGTTTGGTACGTACGACATGGCGCCGCATTCCCCCGCAATATCAGCCTACTTTTAAAATGCCAAGGCTCGAAGCAGAAAGATTTGGTTGACATGTGTTTGAACGAGTCTAAAGAAGCAGCAGTCTCCAAATCGATGGTGTTGGAACAACAGACAAAGAATATGCGAATTGGCGCATCGATTTTATTCAAGAATGGCTTGCTGGGTGCCACGGACATCATGTACTTTGATGTTGTTGGGGCCGACGCGTACCTGTTCTTTTTACGCTATCTTCCTGGGCATCAATCATACCTTGGCTCTCTTATGACGGATGTGCTTCATTTCCCAACCAATGCACTATTCCTCGGCGACTTGCACAAGCTTATTACAGCCTTGTTTTAATTCAAGCAAGTTGTGCTTGGTCAAGAAAAGGTTGATTCATAGGACCATCAACAAGCACCAGGAAAGAAAGTGCTCGGCTGCTATTGTAGACACGACAAACTGTCATCATCATCATCAGCCTGCAACGACCAACACTCTTACCCGCCTGGATATATATATTTTTTTCTCGCCCAAGGCACTACCGCAAAAGAAGGCACGCACTGATTCCGACAACTATGATGCCGACAGGGAGAATGAATCCAGAGAAGATTGAACTCTTTTGTTCTGGGCCATATCCCCCCTCTGTTGAATCTTGTCCCCTCTCCTCTGTATGATACAGTGTCTCTTTTTTTTTACATTCTTCGGTGCATACATAAAAATACAGTAACCAAGACTCAAACCAATTTTCATTTTATTCCAATCCTCAACGCGTATTCCAGATGCAAAAATATCCAAAGGGTAACTTATTTTGGCGTAAAAATTGGATTTTCACTAATAATGTTTTGTTAGAGCTGAACGCGCATATTAAGGACAGTGACTCCCTGAATATCTTGGCATTTGTCAACGAACACAAGGCCAAAATTGCTGAATGGTCCATGAGTCTCAGTTGTCAAACTATTGCGCGACAATAGGACGTTACAGGTTGAAGCTCACATTATACTGGAATTTCTATTGCCCAATTCAGGATGTCACAGAATATGAGCTCAAAAATAGGACCATGCCATCTTGAACACTTCAGGGCCGCCCACACATGGCTAATTACTACTCCGCTTATAGCTGTATTGGCATTTAAACATGGACGTGCATAAAACAAGATCTAACAATCGTAACTCAGCTTCGTTGTACAAGTGTCATTGCTTCTATGGTCTATGTATCCTATCAGTGACAGGAATTCCACAGTAGACTCACTGACTCTGTTATACATGCTTTTACTGTGTTCTACCATTTTAGAACCATCAAACGCAATAGTATGTCATACCTCTCAGAATGGGAAAAGAAGATGGATATCTTTCTGGTCTGTACAACTATAAACTCGAGTGGGATGGCTAAGCCAAATTAACTTCATTATTTAAGCAAAGTGCAGACTTTTTTTTAGCAATGTTGACCTCTTTCTCTGCTTTTCTTGCGGACGATGAGTGGCCTAGACAACTTAAACCAGGTTCCTACGCAATTAAACGATGATATTCGCAACGATGATTCGATTTCCTTTTTGTCCGTTACACATCCCGCGTATAAATCAAAAAACCTAGACTATACGGTACCTAGCACTGAACTGTCGCAGGGGGATGAGATCAAGAGCGATATTACCCTTGTGAACAATGGACACGGTTGTCACAGCACACAACATGGATACGTGCCATTATACGCAAGTGATTTTGAAGAGATTTGTGATGGTCATCATGAGGGATGTCAACAAAATATCTTTGGAAATATGTTTAGAAATTTCTGCAATAATCTTTGCGAACTATGCGTAACTTCCTATCAATGGGTAGGACACGCTAGGTGGTGTTTTCAGATGCCAGACCATAAGGCACCTAGCGCTTCGGAGCTACGGAGAGATCGGATCGAGAGCGAGATCGTGCTTTTAGACGCACTGTGGGAAATTTTTCGTCGGGTTCGTCGGGATTCCGACGCGACGAAATTTCGTCGGGTCTCCTTTAGCTAACGACGAACCCGACGAACCCGACGAAAAAACGTCTGATTCCCGACGAACCCGACGAAGCTGCCGCCGTCGCAGTTACCCCCTTTCCCTCTACCTATTCCTAGCTTCTACTATCCGTTTCTATTATTATGCATTGCAACCAATATAACAGTATAAATTAAAGCAGAGAAAAGAATAGTTTTTATTATTTTTTCCTATGCTTTTCTACGCTTGTTGGCAAGCCGAGTCGTTCGAGGAATCTGTCCCCTCTTCTTCTGCAGTCGCCTCACACCCTCGTCCGGGCTGCAAAAATATAAGAACAGAGTAAGTTTAAGTCGCTTAGACTGAAGAATAACACTTACCGAGAAGCGCCGCTGGGAGACGTTGTCTTCCCACTTGCCTGCGTACTGGGTGAAGCTTGCTGCACACTACTTCCAGATGATATAAGTAAAACTTTCCAATCACAGGTACTTAGTATATAACTTACCTAGCAGAAGCTTCACTTGCTTCAACAGCATCACTGCTCTCGGCGCTTGCAGTAGAAATGCCTGCGTCTCGGCATTTCACCGTGGTACGGTTGTTCCAATGCTTTCGCAGAAGGTACTGTGACGCCCAGTGACCTTCGCATTGGTTCAATGGCACCTTGTATTTAGCAAGGGCCATCCTCTCGAGGTTGTGGATGGCCTCTTCCTTCAACCAGGAAGGCATGTCCTTCCAGTAAATATCAGCACGGCCTTGGCTTGCATTTAGGTCAGTCACCAGCTTGTTAATCACCAAGCCGCAGAGATTGCTGAGGGAAGTGTAGATGGCGGTAACAACGCCATCAGGTATCTCCCCTTTCGGGTTGATGACAAGCTGTTTAACTAGGCCTACATTGACATCCAAGGCATGCTTTTTCCCCAGGACATCCGTTTCTTGTGGTGCCTTGATGGTTCCTGAGGAAGACGTTGGTAAAAAGGCATTTCCATCATTCCCGTCATCAGCACCCAACAGTCGTAAGATTTTATCCATTTTTCCTTTCATCTCAGCGATATCGCGCTTCAACTCTTCGTGGAACTTCTCGAGATTTTGGAGCCGGACGTTGATTTCGTTGTTTTTGGATGAATGAGACATAATGTAACAGATGAGGAAGAAAGAAAATTTTTTGAAGTAAAACCGCAGCAAATTGTATGTCAATTTCTGTGTAACATCTTACCAACCTTGTCAACGAAGCATATACGAAAGTTGGATATACATAGACAAATAACTGACAAGATCATCGTATTTAACTTACTGGGGTGTACTTAGATGAAGAGTTCGAAAAGCATCCTATTATATCTGGAACGTGGTAGCTGTGCCTTGCCGCAGCAGTTTCCTTATACGAATAGCCCTGAGACAAAGGTTTTACTAAGCATCATTTCTATAACGACAGAATTGGATATAAATACGTGAACATAATGCGATCGATTAAATCTTGGCCATTTTCAAAACGTACCATTGCCCTTCTGATAACTCCTCTTCGCGAATGAGCAGCAAAAGATATTCAAGAAAAACGCGCCGTTGCCATTTTTGCCAGCTGGATTGGAGGGCTGAACTGTACGCCGACCATGTGCAAGGATGTTTCCTTCAGGAATTGAACAGACTAAACCATCCTGAAACTACTCTCGATAGCAGTACTGCGCTTGGTATAGACAGAGAAACGCCTAGTCAACAGCATGTCTCGAACATGGATGTGGATGTTGATGAAAGCTGGGACTACGAGTACGATTGCGTTGAAGCTTCAGTGGACAACACCGGTGTGCCAGATAGGGCTGAACAATTGGAGGAATACATACCTGATGCTACGGACGATTCGGACTGTTCCAGTGAGCTTGAACCTTTCAGAGAGCTTGGGCAAGTAGCACTATCCACCCATCAAGATATGCAGAACAGTAGTAGCAGCCCTTTTGAGTTCCACGTCCCTCGTGAAACCTATGATGACAAGGAGACGAAGAAAAACGTCGGTCTGTACCAGATCATGCAGGAAGGTGGCGTATCGAAAACCATTTATGCAAAGCTTGTTACCTTTTTGAATAATTTGATGAAAGATCCTGACAATAGTAGGTAGTAGAGCTGCATTTTGTCGTACTAAACTGTGGCTTTAGTGAGGGAACCGTTTGCTTCTCCTTGGCTAGTCGAGAAGCAATTGTTCAAAATGTATCCAGTAATACCCAAGAATTATCACGTCTGCAAAAACGAGTGCCTTCTGTTTACCGATGAACAAACCATATGCCCAAGATGTACTGCTCCCAGATATAGAGATTTAAACAGCCAGACTCCTCACTTGACTATGAAATACCTGCCTCTATCATCCCAGCTAGCGTCCCTTTTCCACAACCAAGAAACTCGGGACCTACTTGCACGTGAAGTCGATAACGTAGAAAGCAGATCACATGAAGCAGAAGAAAGGTAATGATGCTTTCCGTCTTTGGAGGTTGTACTAAGTGATTATAAAATCCAAGGATAAGAAGTGACATATTCGACAGTGATATGTTCGGCGAACTGCAGCGGAAAGGACTCTTCACAAACAAGTATGACATTGCAGTGTCGCTCTTTATCGATGGATTTTCGCCTTTCCGAAGAAGTACCGTGAAAATGACGATCGTGAATGTCATTGTGCTTAACTTACCTGCAGAAGAAAGGTATTACATCAAAATTTAAAGAGCTGCCATAATCAAAATACCATCTTTCCAGATATAAGAATAAGAACATGCTGCAGCTTGCAGTAATTCCTGGATCTCTGAAGAATAACACCATTCCTAATTTTCTTTCTCCTTTGTTCGAGGAGTTGGCAGTTTTGGAGAGAGATGGTATGGTCATCCACCTTCCTGACGGTGATTCACTTCAGTTCAAGGTTCACCTTGTGCTCGCATCTGGAGACATCCCAGCCGCATCATGTCTCGCAAATCATGACGGCCACAATTCGGAATATGGGTGCAGAATATGCACTATCCAGACGAAATCACTTCTCAGTGCTACCGGTCGAGGATATGGGAGATACTATTCCGGAACTGGTTCCCAGGAACGACCAATGATCAGATCTATCGCAGATTATGCTGAGGAAGAACCTGTACGTAGAGACATGCTAGGCTAATATTAGCGGTCCACTGTTACTTACAAATGCACTATAGGTGAAAGGCTTAAGAGGGCCTAATCCGTTTGCTAACTTGCAATGCTTTCATGGAGCTACTTTCTTCGGTTTTGAGGAGATGCATTTGTTTGGCGCCAATCTTGGGCAGCAAATACACCGATGGCTAACTGACGAGACAATTAGCAGCCCCTTCTTGCTTTCGAAAGTTCAACAACGTGCTATTGGCAAAGCCATGGATGAATCTCAACATACAATGCCGCCAGCGTTTGACGGAAATCTTCAAGGTACACGCGTGTTAATTGGTAGTATTCCACTAACAGTGTATATCCCAGATATCTTCAAAAGACCAGGCAGTGCACGTTCCGTTGATTGGATTGATTTTCTGTTGTATGTGGTTCCATCAGTGGTTTATGAACAATTGGAGACGACTTGTGCTGCGAGTGCTTTGGAAGCATTACGATCGCTCATCACCGCCAGTACTATTGCTCTATCATGGCAGATTACAGACAATGACATTGAGATTGTTGAACGGTACGAAATCGTGTATCATACTACTTACTAAGTCATATTGTAGATGCGTGCGTAAATGGCATGATTTCATGGTCACAAGCATGCCAGGTCACCAATACACCATCAACCAGCATCTCTTACAACATCTTCCCTTGATGCTTTCAGAGCTTGGGCCATGCCGATTGTACAGTTCTCGATCCACAGAGCGTATCATCGGTATCCTCAGCAGAAGAATCAAGTCCAGGGTGAAGCCGTTCCAGAACGCCACGAAAGTACTGCTGCGCATATCTGCTTGCAAGTACTACAATCGGGTCTCAGCGGTAGACCAGCTCCTCCAGACAGAACAGGTCGTGGATCAAGAAGCGACCAATACATTCTGGCTCAGTGATTACGCGGAGGAGTACGATCCTGAGCTATGGGGCCCACCCTTGGAAGATGTTTGCGTCGATCACTACCAGGGATACGACCTGAGACGCCACTTGTGCAAGTTCTGGAGAAGAGATTTGCAAGAAGACGTCCAGGAGCACCAAATTAAAAGTTCGGTAAAGGTTGGAGGGCGCTTGTTCAAGAACGCGCTGGTGTTCACCTCTATCCTGAGACCAAACCGAGGTGCGAAGCCTTCCAACTTCGTTCGCATGGTGCTGCCCGTCGACCTGTGGGCGAATTATCGAGCTGCTGGCGGCAGAATGAACTTGGTGTGGAACGACTTTTATGGTCAAACACTATTGTTTTTCCATCATTCGCATGTTGACTCCACAGGAAAAGGTACGCAAGTGGTAGATGCTAAACCGAGTTGCTAACCAAAACTTGCCCAGAACATTCGCGTATCCTCTCTTTGGTTCGTATCATATCCCAAGCCCCTGCAAATGGGGGTGGTGTGAACGGCGCAGGGCTGGCGTTTGGTAGGTATGCCCCCGGTAGTGATGTCGAAGGCAGACTCTATGTCATCGACGTACAGCATATACAAAGCCTATGTGGGGGAGTGAAATCTACCGACACCTCTCGTGCCCATAGTCGTTATTATTATGTGTATCCTGGCTTTGTCCCAGGTGAAGTTGAACTTGGCGATCTTAGGTACATTTAATAAACAACGACAAAGAAAAAATAACTGTCCTTAAAAAATCGTGTTGTCGAAAAAAAGAATAGCGGAGAGGAATCGACTTAGTAAAAAAATCTGCAATTTTTTAGACGAACCCGACGTGAGATCGTCGGGTTCGTCGTGTGTCTCTGAAATTACGACGAAAATCCCGACGAAACACGACGAACCCGACGAACCCGACGCCACGACGTCGATTTCCCGACGAACCCGACGAAAAATTTCCCACAGTGTCGACACGACATCCGAATTAGACAATATCAAATGCATCTCTATACCGTTCAATGAAGACGTCCCCGCATATTATGCAATTTCGTATCGATGGGGAAAGCATGCCGAATGGAACGCACAAACTCCGAATTACACGGCACATATTACTTCGATCTCTCGAGGCAATCTTATCAACCTGTGCGAGCTGCTCCGCTCTAAGACACGTTATATTTGGATTGATGTCATAAGCATCAATCAAGCAGACAAAGAACACAGAAAAATGGCAATCAAAAACATGGACAACATATATCGAAGAGCAGACATGATTATTGCAGTACCAGACCTCTGTTATTGCGACGGAAACCCACTGATGGAAGACGTTACCAAAGAGGACATCCAAGCGGGAATATTACATATTTACAGATTTTATTACGAATATTTTGATATCACAAGGTCAGTCGGCAAGGACGAGCTAGTCGAGCAAATGGAGCTACTGGAGGAAGAACTAGCTTTCGTGGATGCTCTTCAATATGACGCTGATATAGAAGAACAATTGGGAGACGAGTGGAAGGGCTACGAGTTTATTTCCCTTGTTGTTACGGAATGGGCAGAGAGAGCTTGGGTACTTAGCGAACGCACTATCGGTGTCAAGGACGACAAGCTAGAAATATATATACTTAGAGGAAATGCAGTTTTCTTTTGGGAGCTTTTCGGCGAGGTTGAGTGGGATTTGGATCTTGTGCCAGCGGATCTTTTCAAGACAATCTTTGAATCCAAATCAACCAAGTATGTCGATCGCCTGTTCGCGATATTTCCACACACTAAGCATAAATACGTCGTGCAGAAGTTGGTGGATGAGGACATCAGTATCGATAACGAAGACGATTTGAGATGGCTTTTATTTGACATTCTAGACATGGATGGTAGAAACGGATTATTGAAATATTTTTTCGACGAACATAAAAACTTTTTCAATGTGCTGCCATTACCAGTGAAGAAAAAGGAATTTCGGTTTTTTGACCTAGAGATGCCGTACAAGCTTAGCGATCCATCATACTTTTTTGAGATAGAACCAACAACACATTACGGAAAACGTGTGCTGAAAGTTTCCTGTCCTTTCATCTATCCGTACCGGCTAAATTGCGACGACGAGTTCCACCTGCCACATGCTGGGGATGATTTAGAAATGGTCCTGGTTTACCAATATGGCGTCACATCTCGCTACAAGCCCGTCGGTTACCGATACCATAGGTCAAACGGCGTTTGGAAAATGACTTCGCTCACAGAGATCGAACCCTCTATACATGGATGGAAATGTGGTGAATTTCTGGTGTTTCCAGGAGACCTACCATAGCTCTTCCAAAAAACTATAAATTTGCAATTTCTCGTTTTCAAGACACTCAATAATAAGCAATAATTAAGGTCTGGCACGTATATCTTCTCTAAGCACATCATATGTTGATACAGCCACAACGTTAGCAATGCCAGTTTGATAGATTTTACTCGAAAGCAAAGTCATTTGTTTGTACGTACGTTATCTGGAGTGGTAAATATAATTTAATATAGAGCAATTTTACGAACTCTGCGATATAATCATCTTTAGCGACTCGTTGCCAATTCGGCCCATCCATATAAACAAACTAACAAGTAGCCTGGTTTACCTTGGTATCGCGTTAATCGTGAACAGAAAGAAAGAAAGGAATTAAGGAGGGTCAATTTCACTATAATAAATACAGCATACTCTAGCTTGTTCGTCCTTTATAAAATCGTTTTATCTAGTAGCTTGCGCAATCTAGGTATATCGAATTTGATATTATTGAAGGCTTAGGCCTAGACTTAAAACTTGGCAATAAAAAGGAGGTACTATAAGATGTCGCTCAATCAAACGTATATTACACACATTGAGACAACGCGGCAGACATTAGGACTGTTCTTTAACTGAAGGTGAAAAGCGAAGCAACATGCTTCTGCTGTTTAGTTAGTCCTAGTATACTTAGGTAAGTACGAAAATAACTAAACAACAAACTGGTGCATGCGAACGGACATGATCCAATTAGTTTACAATCTATTGCATAATAGCAAATATGCAGACGATGAAACAGATTGGTACTTATGTCCGACTGATTGTTGCCGCTCCGCTCCTTGAACATAAACTCTGCGTTAAAGGAGTAATCGCTTCGGCCAGGTTCAACAATAGACCGAAAGTTTATTGCTGTAGCGGTGTGCTACTCCAATGGAAACTACTATGCCGACAAACAGACTGTGTACGGGTTCTGGATCAAGGTTTTTTTTCTGGTTAAACTACAACCTGGTGGCTGTGTCTGTATTAATCAGCATGGTCCAGAATCGTTGTACTTCGTTTCTAAGTAATGGTTATTTTTCTATTAAGGAGTTGTAGGAAGGGATGGGGCTCAGATATTAAACGTAATCCAACCAATTCTAGCTTCTTTTGTTATTGTCGATATATGTACGAGGGCGAACTTAGATAGCTATGGTGAGGTTATATGTTTCTATGTCATACAGAACAGTCGCGAAAACACATGTGCCTCTGCAGAAAGTTAATAACATATCCGGTCAAACTAACAGAAAATTATCCGTTCGACAAGATAAACCTATTTTGATTTCATGATACCATCTGACGTGATTCAAGTTAGAATACGATCACAGTTTGAGGGTGGCCTTTTTTTACTTGTCCTGAAGTTTGAGTTAATCTTGATAAAATACAATGCTAACTTGCAAAAAAAAATGCACAAGATTTATTTTTTTTCTTTCTCTCTACACGATCGACATAGTAATGCGGGGAGTATGTTATAATGCAAAAATAAAACAGTAAAAAAAAGATAGGAAAAAAAAAAGACAATAAAAAGGAAAATTGTGGTGCCATAAGAGAAAAATGAGATTCATAAAGGATAAATGAAGATAAATCATTACCAAATATAATAAAGAAAACGGATGGATACAATAAGAAAAAAAGGAATAATATAGAGTCATTTCCTAAGCAGTAATGGTTTTGAAAAAGCAAATAAAACCGTAAGGGTAACAAAAGAAGAAAGGATAAAACGAAGGCTCAAATAGTAAAAATTTTGTTTCGTGGGTACTTGTCAAGACAGTATGTATAAAAAGATTTCGTTAAGCGGGAAACTAAAGATGCAGACGGACGATCGCATAGTATGAAGTAAATTTGGGGAAACTTAAATGAAAATGAAGAAATAGAAATAAGGGGTAAGGTCATGTGGAGAAAAATGCAATCCCGCTATCTCGTCTTGCTCCTGATTCCGCAAACAGTGAAATGGCTTTGTCCGAACAGAATGAAGGTCGGGGAAGAAGAAGCGGAGGAGGTGAGTGAGACCAGACAGTGCTTGATGGTGAAGGTGGCAAGGGTAATGAGGACGCTTGTTGTTGGTGTCCTTGTCCTCCTCCATTCATCGTGGGACTGACGCACAGAGGTGGCGTCTGTGGCTGATATGCGTTCCACGAAGGCGGATAATAACACCTGACACACGAGGACTGAATAAATGGTTGTAGTTGATGTTGATGTTGCTTTTGCATATACATAATACGTCTTTCCTCCATGAAGGGTCGCCATTGGATTTGAGGTCGTTTCCCATTCACAGAATGATCGCATTTCATATGTTTTGTCAACATGGTCTTGCGTACAAAGCTTTTACTGCAACCTTCCGAAGGACACTTGTAAGGTCTTTTCCCAGTATGCGTTCGTCTAACAGTAATAAAAGAAACTGTCAGTCTTTCCTTCTTGGAAACCTATATAATCTATCATCTGTTACCTGTGTCTAGCCAACGAACTACTGTCGCTGAAACTTTTGTTACAATCTGGATATTCACATATATGGGGTCTTTCCCCAGAGTGTGTCCGCATATGAACAGTCAAAGCCGAGCGTTGGATGAAGCTCTTGCCGCATCCTAATTCACGGCATTTGAATGGGCGTTCATTGGTATGAATCCGGGAATGGCGAACGAGATCGGATCGTCGGCCTAAAAAAAGAAGATATTACATTAGTTAAACCGTAAAATACTCTTTCTAAATCCTACCAAATGTCTTTTTACAACCAGTGAATGTACATTCAAAAGGACGTTCTTCTGTAGCAAAATATTCTTGATGAACAATTTCTGAAATCTCCATATTTTGTATAACGAATAGTTTTTTAAGGGAAAAAGATCTGAAGGTTTTAGTTTGGTTTATATAGATAGAGGAAGAGAGAGAAAAAGCACGGAGGAAATCAAATAGTGGCTACCAAAATAGACGAAGTAAGCAAAAAGGGTTCGTGCGCTACCCCTTTCCAAAAAAAAAAAAGGCCCCTCAGATCAAAACGCAAGAGTAAAAAGCTCGTGAAAAGACCTTTTTTTTTTCCTACACTGGCATGTATGAGTATGTATGCGAATTGACTTGTGCGTGTGTATGTGTGTGTGTGCGTGTGCGTGTGGCCATATAAAAAAAACTCCTTATGCAATAATCATCCTTGTGCGTGTTTAGAGAGAGACATCATTCATAGGAGAGAAAAACAAAATACAGAGTGTTTGACTAGCGAGAGTGGTATGATACGAAAAGTCAAGATGGTTTAACTTCTTTCCTTTTTGCCCCTTGCATTTGATCGATGCTTTTTGGTCGTGTGAAAGGAGAAACAATGATGTTGCTTCAAAAAAACTAGACCGACAAGTCTGTGGATATGACTTATTCAATACAACAGCGTGATCATCTTTTCATTCCCCTGGACACCTTTCTTTTTATGTCTCCTTAGTTTCATTAAATGACGTGACAGATCGCAAAACGCATGGGCCAAGTACCCATAGAATAATACATAAATTTGCTGCATAGAAAAAAAAACCTCCCTCCACCTTTTAACAAAAAAGAATATTAATGTCAATCTCATCTCATTAAATGAAATTGGAGAGACTTAAACAGCGAGAGACACGAATCGATCGACACGAAAAAGAAAAAAAAAAGAAACTTATCCCGTTAGGAAAAGCACGGTGAATTATTATCTTTCTATCTGGCTTAGCCGCTCATCTTTCTTCCCTTTTCATTTCTGCTAATATAACGCCCTCCTCCTGTTGTTTAGAAACATCGACTGAATCTTCATTAGTTTTTTTATGTCTTCTCCTTTGGATTCATCAATTCCTGAAGAGGAAGTAATGAAAAAAAAACCCTGCCCGTTGTTCATGCAAATCAGTACCCACTACCAACAGTCTTTTGATGCCCATCCCATTGCTCTTTGTAAGAAAAAGGAGAGGCTTAGTCCGTTGTTTATCACCTTATGGTCCTTGCCACCTGCAGATTGAATAAGAAATACAATTCCAAGAACACGGGTTGCCTTTCTACGGTCTTTTAGTAACTATAGATATGATAGATAAGGACAATCGAAAAACGGAGAAAAACAGAACGAAATGATTGTTGTCTTCTTGAGGAAAACACAAAAGGAATTATGGGGCAAACAACGTAATGGTGCAGACAAAGGTAAAGTAATCATGGGCAGTAATTTTGTAAAACCGAAATTCTTGTTTAAGCTCTATGGTCATCACCATGAGCGTGCGCAATGGAATACGCGTACGTGCGTTAAACAAATAAACAACAAAAAAAAAAGGCTGCAAGGGATATCAATATATACTATTACAGTGCCAATGATAAAGTATTGCTCTCTGTCTCTCTCTCTCTCTGTGTGTGTGCGTATTTGTGTTGGTGACGTTTTTCAATGCCTCTTTGCTTTCTTTTTGTTCTTCTTCTTTTTCTTTGGCGTGGGCTTTTTCTTCTTGCTGCTATCTGTTGTTTGTTTCATGCGTTCCATCTCGGTCACAAACCTTGTTATTGTTATTAGATCACGCGGCTTTTTAAGGAAAGAAAAGATTTTACCATCGAATCGTCAAGAATAAACAGACTGAAAGGCCTAAAAGTGCAATGACATGACCGTTGAATCCCGTCAGGACCACCAACACCGCAAGTGTTACGAAGAGCGCATAAAACGCGTAAAACATGAGTTGGACCACACCCCTGGGCGTGTGGCCCGGCGTCATTATAGAATGTACAATGTCAGCTATAAGACCATCTGCTGGTTGAACCTCTTCCTTTGCACTGTCTAAAATGTTGTCATCTTCCGTCATTATGGTCGGCCGGGAGGAAAGAATCGTGGGGCAACGGGTCAACTTGTCTTGCAGTGACTGTCTGATATTTGCGGGGCACTTTGTTACAAGGCCGGTCAGAAAGTTTTGTAACTTCCCTTTTCGCGGAAGTAGCATAGCTTGCATTCTAATGGCGGACGGGAGACGTTTTTACCTTTAGCACAACTGTTTTAAAAAGTAAAGGGGACATGATAGCGTGTCCAAGTTGATTATACGGGGTTATATAGAAAAATGCCAGAGAGAACGGTTGCTTGGCAATCGTTCTTTCACGGACATTGAATAACATCATGCCAATGAATTCGCTTCGATGATAAGCCTGGAGGACAGTCTAAAAAGACAAAAAATTCGAAGTTTTCCCTTTGCCCTGTCCGATGCTGAATACCATTCGGTCTCTCATTTCACAGAATCGCGTTCGCTACATCGATGAAGATACCAATCTAGATCTCACCTGTATATACCATCGCATAATGCCCACAACTATGAATCACTAATAAATATAAACTAAAAATAAAAAGATATTACCGATAACATTATTGCCATGGCGGCCCCATCCATTGGATTAGAAAGCATATACCGCAACTCGCTTCATGACGTAAAGAGGTAGAAAAACAATTCATTTTTCTTTTTCCTTTTTCACCTATGCCAAACTTTGCAGATTCCTGGATGATCGCCATGGGGACCGTTACAAGATCTTCAACCTGTAAGCCTCTGGGAAAGAGAAACCAGTCTTTTGGAGGGTTTGTTATGTGACCAAAGAAGCTTCTCGTAGGCGGTCGGAAAGATCGTACGAAGCAGATTTGTTCGAAGGTGCACCTGTAGCCCAATATCCCTTTGATGACCACCAGTCGCCACCTTTTGATATGATGCTCCAGTTTTGCCAAGACGCTGCAGCATGGTTAAAGAAAGGGAACGTCGTTGTGGTCCACTGCAAAGCTGGCAAGGGGCGCACGGGCACCATGGTTGCATCTCTACTGCTTTACCTTGGTGAAATGCATACGGCAGATGATGCCATGTTCATGTATGGTGCGAAACGGACCAAAGATGGAAGGGTACATCATGGGTTATGCGTTTAGCAAAATATCAGCTTTTTTTAAGGCTAGTCCTTATTTAGGGTATCACCATCCCCAGCCAAAGACGCTATGTTCATTATTTTGAGAAAATGCTGAAAAATGAAATGAGAACGATCAAGTTAAAGATCATTCGGATGGTCATCCATATGATCCCCAATTGCTATAAAGCGGATAAAGGTGAGTTATCATAGTAAATTATGGGCAAGTTTTGCCTCTTTTCTTTCCTCTGCAATGGTCAGAAGAAATTGGTCTCCTAATTCATGGGGCGAATTACATTGTCATTTGACAGGACGGTATCTTACGTTCAGTATCTATCATGATGGTCAAAAGATATACGATCAGACAAGGCAAGATGTAAGAGTTTTTTGTTTTGTTATTGTACCTAAAGTTAAAGGAAATGTTGATAGTGTGAAATATCACGAACATCACATCAGATCGTTATCTCTACCCCCGGAATGGATCCGGTGGAAGGAGACTTTAAGGTGAAATTTGCGCGCAAAGACCCCTACTTTTTCAAGGTTCTCTTTTCTTTTCTTTTCTTTTTGGCTCTCTCTCTTTTTGTATTACTATGCATGCAATTGACATTTCTCTTTTTTTTTCCCTCTCTCTCTCTCCTCCTTTTCAGGAACATGCAGTGTGTCACTTTTGGCTCCACACTGGATTTTTGTCAGAACGATCTACTGTGCATTTAGAGAAAAAGGAAATTGACAAGGCTTTTAATGACGAGGCATGCATAGAATTTGACAAGAATTTCTCTATTGATATCAGCTTCGAGATTCTGTAACGGATCGAAAAATACCTACAGCTTATTTCCGTAAACTACTTGCTATAACGAATTAGAGAACTTCTTTTTTGTATTTCTACTCTTTCCATTTGTAACTCTTTTTGCAAGGTGGCAAATGCTACAAATGTTTTCTTTTTCCAATGCCATTATCCATATGCATTCTTTTTCGCTTTTTCATAGTACCTTAATACATGGATCGTCTGCTACTTACAATAAATAATTTGTTCCTCTTTGTTATACAGCTTTTTATTAATAAGCGGTGTGGTTGCATTAGTACATATAACATGCAATAGGTTTCTTTTTCTTTTGGGGGTGACTTTAGTAAAGCTTTTTCAATCACTTGGCTTTGACGTTTTGAAACAAGGAGATGAAAAGGAACAATGACGAAGCCGAACGTTTGGATTAATGCAATCCAGAATGATTGCCTGGATGAGGCAACTATCCGATTGGCTAAGCAGCTTTGGTTTCGCATCCCGCTAACACCAGCCACTTGTCTCTTTTTGTGACATGCGAAACGGAGCTTGCTTTTCGAAAAGTTTACAGGTCCTCTCCATTTTGTTCATCGATCATGTTGCGCACAGTGTAAGTACACCTACCGAATGTTTGCCACAAACAAAAGTAATACCTTTACGCTGTTCCCGAGTGTTGCTCAGTCCTTTTCTTTTGTTTTTCGTGTAGAAAACCCAAAAATGCCCGTTCTAAACGATTCCTGAAAAATCGCGAAGCAAAGGTGGTAGAGAATCCAAAAACGACACTCTTCGTAAGAGGATCAACAACAAGCCAAGTAGTGAACGATGCATTGAAGGATTTGGTAATGGAACTCCCGAGAACCTTTGGCGAGGGATGAGTAGAGGAACTGACCCTTTTGTTTTCTTTCGCATTAGTATGCTCTGAAACGTACCAACGCTGTGTATTTTGGCAAGAAAAACGAAATCAAGCCTTTTGAGGATGACGAAAAACTGGAATTCTTTTCGCGGAAAAACGATGCTTCTCTGATGGTTATTGGCACGCATTTGAAAAAACGACCACACAACTTGACATTTGTCCGCATGTTTGATTATCAGACCATGGATATGTTCGAACTGGGTGTTGAGAAATCCGTACCCATGAGCGAGATCAAGGGAACAAAATGTTCTCTGGGTATGAAGCCTTTGCTGGTATTTAATGGTGAAGGCTTTGGTTCGGACGAAACGTTGAAGAACATTAAGAACTACTTTCTGGATTTCTTCAATGGTGAATCAACGGACGCCATCAACGTTGGTGGTTTGGAATATGTCATCAGCTTTACAGCAACACCCGATAATCACATCCTACTTCGCACCTATTTAATTCAAATGAAGAAGAGCGGTACAAAGACGCCACGCGTGGAAATGGAAGAAATGGGACCTCACTTTGATTTTGTTGTGCGCCGTACTGTTGCACCTAAATCCGACCTTTGGAAGGCTGCTGTGAAGGTGCCCAGAGAACTCAAGGTAACCAAAAAAGAAAAAAAAAGATGCAGTACAATGGTCTTTGTGATGGAATTCTCATGCATTTTTATCTCCGTTCTTTTAGCCAAAGAAGGTTAAGAATATCGATGTGGATGAGATGGGCGACAAGGTTGGCCGTATCCATGTGGGTAACCAAGAACTGCACAAGATCCAAACACGAAAGATGAAGGGTTTGAAGAAGCGACCGGCAGAAGACGATGAGGAAAAAGGAGAACAAGATACCTCCTCAAACAAGAGACAAAAGCAGGACTAAGCTTAAAGAAAACCCAACAAAGAGAAAGATGCTAGATTAATCCCACAAAGACCTTGTTCATTCATAAATTTTTTTTGTTTTTTACGTTGCATTGAATCGTTTTGTCTTTTGGTCTTTGTTTACTTGCTGCTGATTTATAGAGCGCCTGTGAAGCGGCGTGAATGAAAGTCTCTCATAGTCGGCGAGTTTATGTGTCCGAGTCACGAGAGTTTTCTTTCCTCCTGATATTGATGCGATCTCCTTGCTTCCAAAGAGCGCATGAAAAATCATCTATCCAGGTGAAACCAGAACGGATATTGGACAAGCAAGGACATAGTAAAGCAGCTTAAAGAAATAGCATATACCAATTTTCAACATATTGCACCCTAGATGCAAGGTTAAATGATGTGAATATCTTGACTATGGCTCAGTCAATGTTTACAGAGATGTTTGTATTGGATCAACTCAGGAACCGCATGGCTTATCTACCAAATACTCTTTGTGCAAACCAAATGACACCAGATTTAAAACTCGTTTTAAAGGATATGGAAAAAGAATCCAGATTCAAGTCAGGTTATTATTATTAATAGATGGTGAACGAATGTTCCAAGTGATGTGTTTCATGAAGAACCGGAAACAATGCTTCAAATGTGTCAGAGTTGTACCAAATACAGAATTAAGAATGTGTTTATGAGCGCCATTACAGATAACTGAAGGGCGTGGGCTATGGATGGACGGGGTTAGACCTGAAATGCCACAAGAAACCAGCTCAAGATCATCAATGCTGTGACCAATACATTCTTGCCTTTCAAGCAGTCTTTTTGGAAACAAAATTAGTGGTTGAGGGTGCCGGCCATACGTTCCAACGCTATCCGAAGTATCACTGCGAGTGTAACCTCATCGAACGCTATTGGGGCAAGGCAAAGAAAAACGCCCGAGAAACGTGCGACTACTCGTACATTTCCATGTCCTCCACAGGTTTCCCAGGATAATCAAACTAGTTTTAGCATGACCAAGACATCCTCTGACGGGGGAATGTTTCTGGCCCAACTCTAACCTACGAACGTACTCTGGCCCTTCTGAACCGTAACAAGTTTGCTTCAGCCATAACCAGCGCTGCTGCTGGCGGACGTTACTGCCAGTTCACGCTCTGAACAACGTTTTAGAATCCATATTCCAACTTTCTTGAGTATGTCACGTAGCTTTTATCTTAGAATATTTGTCTTTTCTTTCTTTGCTGCTGTAATTTCCTGACAATAAAATCACCACCTATTGGCGCCTACCAAAAAAAAAAAGACTACTCATACACTTCACTGGAGAAGATAACTCCAGAAATTCCGGATAGCGTACCTTTACCAATGATTCGCTGGTTTGAAAGAAAAAGTTGGAGATATATAGACGCCTATTTCCATGGCATGGATGGAGAAGTGGCCGACGAAGCTCTCAGGGTCTACAAGTCGCACAGGCGTTTCAGAACGGACCATTAAAGCAAAATCCAATAGAATCGTCTATTCATATACTCAGACATCGGACATAAAAATAAAAACTTTCTCCACCTTTTCAAAAGATTTGCGACTCTCAGTATCCAGCACAATAGCAGTGTGACCAAACACTTTGTTAACATTGATATGGTTACATAGAAAAAAAGATGCTTAGTAACACAAGTCCTTTTTTGTTTGATGTTGTTGTTAAAATTACGCACAGACACATAATAAGGGAAAAAGAAAAGAAAAACTAGTAAAGAAAATTATGAATACGAAAATTCAGTAAACAGATCTTTGTAAGGGTCTTCGCCAGCTGGAGCATTGCGATCTGTCTCAACTGTTTCTGGGTATTTTTCAAAATTGCTCGTATCGCCCGGATGGTGGTAAGGCGGAATAATCGGTGCCTACAACACGGTACATGTATGGTTTGGTTACGGACGCATTGAAACGTTTAAAAGGGACTTACCCGCACGTTCTTTTCCAGCAAACCAATCCAGTCAACACCACGAAACCACTTATGACGCTTCACATCTTCTGAACCACCCTAAAATTCCCAGCAGCATAAGGACATGACCCAGAAATTAAAAGTCCCAGTGGCTATATCCGTTACCTTTAAGTTTCCTAACCGTTTGCTTCGATCGCCAACAAGGAGTCTCTTTAGAAGATCCTTTGCCAGCGGGTCAAAATGCGCCGGAAATTGTACCTTGCCCGCCAAAATTTTCTCATATATTCCGAATGAATTATCGTCAAAGAAGGGTGGATACCTAGTAAATGATAAGACGGTTTTGTTCCATCTGCAAACGAACCTATGGTTACTAACCCCGCCAACATTTCGAAAATGACTATTATATGAATGAGTAAAATCTTTCGCTAACATATCCGCTACTCACGGATCCCAAGCGCCCACCAATCCACTGCTTTGCCGTGTCCTTTGCTTTGAATGATTTCCGGAGCCAAGTACTCGGGTGTGCCACACAAGGTCCAAGTACTGAAAAAGGAAAAGGCGATTGAAGGTAAACAAAACGATCCAAATAAAAACGCAGCCTCGTCTTACCGATCCACCACTGTTTTTGCAAATCCAAAATCAGTAATTTTGATATGACCTTGATGATCAATGAGAAGATTTTCGGGCTTCAAATCGCGATAAATGATGTCTTTCGAGTGGAGATATTCAATTGCCAAGACAATTTCGGATGCATAAAATCTTGTCATGTCGTTGGTAAAACGTCCAGCTCGACGTAGATGCGAGAAAAGTTCGCCACCGACTACGTATTCCAATAACATGTATAAATTGACATCATCCTGAAAAGTGCAGAACCTTCGCAATGATCAGAAAATAACCACGCCATAACAAATCCCTCCTGACAAAATTTTACGTACAAATCAACGACAAACGGAAAGCGCACCGACGCCAATATTTGCTTCTCTGATAACAAATGTTCTACTTGCTTTAGTCTAACGACTTCGGACTTCTTCAGGACCTTCATTGCGTAATACTTGTTGGTGTTTCTGAATTTTGTCAGGTATACTCGCCCAAATGTGCCCGTGCCTTTAAAAAAAAAAGGATATTTCAGAAAGACAAGAAACGCTTATGGCTCCACTTTTTTTTCTCAATTCCGATTTTCCTTTACCTAATGTATCCAGTAGTTCGAAATCCTTTAGACCAAAAGATGGCCTAGCCACGTAGACAGGTGGTCGAGTGTGATAAAACTGCAAACGACTTGCTTGTTGTTGCTGATAAAGCGCTTGACTACTGGGCGAATGTGGAATACTAGCAAGGGGATGATTCGGTGGAAGAGAGGATATATCCACATGTCTTTTCATCGCGTGAGATGATTGTAATCGCACCGGATGAGGTTGATCTTGTTGTTGCGAACGAGGTTGGTTGAGATAGACAGAGTGGTTGCCTAGAGGCGATGTGGTTGCTGATCTGTTGTTAAGGGCATCGTAAGGATGAACGGTCTTGTTGAGAAAGGCGAGAGGATGTTTCTGTTGCTGATCCTCTCTTTCGTGCGGCTTCTTCTCTGAGATGGGTTCCATACTGACAGTCGGGCTGTCGGTCTCTGTAAACATGTTGTCATAAGTTAAGTTTTCGACACGCATCGATGACAGGACAATGGCAGATGGGAAAAAAGGAGAGAAAAGAGAAACAGTATAGAGGGTAGGAACAAAAGGGTGAAAGGGGAAACGAGTAGAAAATAGAAACAAACATAAGTTTTTCTCAACGAACAAAAATAAAACTTACATGGTACAACTGCAACAGCGTTAAGGCACTAGAGGGAGGGAGAGGGAGAAGGGGAGGATTATGTAGAAAAGGTATATAGAAAAGAAAGATAGGGTATGGATAATCTCAAAAAAAAAAAAAAAAAAAAAAAAA